>JAULBM010073408.1:0-10019 GCA_032357055.1 Geukensia granosissima | reverse complement strand
GCACATATTTACTCTATGATGTCTTTTCTAAAAATAGGTGAAATTTTCATGAAATACGGATCAGTAGTTTAGGGGGAGTTGCGCCGACAAACTTTGAGACGGACACACGGACGCCGGGCAGGCCAAAAAACAATATGTCTGCCCACCTTAGTGGGGGGGACATAATTATGTCCCGTAGGGGACCCGAGAATTAGAAGTTTCACCCCCAAACAAAACCAAGTACCACTTGTACACTTGACCTATAATATCTTTGTAGTCCATGGTAACCAGTCAACATACCACGGATACTGTTCTGATTTTTTCATTGAAAGAAACTTTTGTTTTCATTAATATTGAATTTTCATAAAACCTTTTTTTCGCATTTACTTTACTATTGATGATATGTGCTATGATTTTCATTAATATCTGTGTGATAATAGATGAATAAATAAAGAAACTAGGAGTTGTTTTGGTCACAAAAACATGTCTCTCCCCCGAGTATGCACATATTTACTCTATGATGTCTTTTCTAAAAATAGGTGAAATTTTCATGAAATACGGATCAGTAGTTTAGGGGGATTTGCGCCGACAAACTTTGAGACGTACACACGGACGCCAGGCAGGCCAAAAACAATATGTCTGCCCACCATAGTGGGGGGAGACATAATTATGTCGCCTAGGGGACCCGAGAATTAGAAGTTTCACCCCCAAACAAAACCAAGTACCACGTGTACACTTGACCTTAAATATCTTTGTAGTTCATGGTAACCAGTCAACATACCACGGATACTGTTTTGATTTTTTCATTGAAAGAAACTTTTGTTTTCATTAATATTGAATTTTCATAAAACCTTTTTTTTCGCATTTACTTAACTATTGATGATATGTGCTATGATTTTCATTAATATCTGTGTGATAATAGTTGAATAAATAAAGAAACTAGGAGTTGTTTTGGTCACAAAAACATGTCTCCCCCCGAGTATGCACATATTTACTGTATGATGTCTTTTCTATAAATAGGTAAAATTTTCATGAAATACGGATAAGTAGTTTAGGGGGAGTTGCGCCGACAAACTTTGAGACGGACACACGGTCGCCAGGCAGGCCAAAAGCAATATGTCTGCCCACCATAGTGGGGGGAGACATAATTATGTCGCCTAGGGGACCCGAGAATTAGAGACGTTTCACCCCCAAACAAAACCAAGGACCACGTGTACACTTGACTTTAAATATCTTTGTCGTTCATGTTAACCAGTCAACATACTATCGTACCGCGTGGTAAAATATTAATAATTTAATATCTATATCATTCTAAATACGAACTTACAACTGTAGTGAATCCCCCAGCCTTAACTTTGGTGGAACGTTGAGTAGTTACGTGTATCGTGTAGTTGTCCCAAGTAGTATCAGTAGCAATACCATAAGTCGTTGTACCATGGCTAGTGTCGAGTTTTACGAACCAAACATACCACTAAAACGTGAACATAAACAAATAATGCCCTCAATTACAGCATCAAAACATTTCAATACCTTAGATTATTCCCTCAATTGACCCATTTCCAATTTACAGGGTTATCGTTACTGACGGTTAATAAGGGGGCGTAACCTAGCTTTATCCGTGTAAAATTACATGTATCCTCCCACCTTTTGAAATCGATCATATTATGAATTCGATCTATCATTTCGGTATGTTAACATCTCGTGCCGGAAGTTGCCTCTGACGTCACTTTTTGTTTGCAGCGTACTTAATATAGCCAACTTAAAGAAAATCGATATCTTGTCATTATGAGGTTTCTGAAGGTAAATATATTTAAAATGAATGAAAGTAATTATAACAAGAAAGGATATGGTTGAAACCATATCCAAAGAAACTCGACCTTTATATTCATTATTTAAAGGACAGTTATTATAACTTTTTTTACATAAGAAAACCATATGAGTTATAATTTAAACAAAATTATGATCACGAACCAGTGCCAAAAAGGCAAGTGGAGTGTAGTTTTGTCTTTGGTTCCTTATGCCCAATAAGTTGGAATACACGACTTTCCAAATTCATTTTTGTGAATGAATTACCCCTTTTGACCCGGGGTCATTCGGGGAAATCACGTCATATAACATTGTGACGTCAAAGAAATTGTTTTGTGACGTGAAAATTTTCCGCGAAAGTGTACAATTTGGAAAGTCGTCTATTCAATGAAATATTTGTTGCATAGATATTATCTTATTAATGATCATTAATACGAAGTCATTGAATATGGGTGGTGCTTGTATCACCTGCAATGGTGTCCTCAAGTTGCAACTTTAGTTTGGGTCTAAGGCACTTGTGGATAAGATTGTCTGTGCGTCGAATTTTACACAGATGCAATAATAACATTAAATCAATGAAGCATGTGATGTGTGTCAACGTAATCTAATTTTTGTGAAGTGTTCCATGTATCCACAGATTCATTAGAACACGTGTTGCAATTTGTTTGTCATAAATTTTCTGAAACCAACTTACGATGTTATCCTATTAGTCAATATACATTTCTAAGGTTTGTATCCATGGAATTGTTATGTGGTTTGTGAATCTTACATGGTCTTTTAGTCACCTTAGAATGGAAATCAAACTATTTAACCAGACTATTTAAGATTTGCAACTGGGGGATGCTAGGAGCTTGTCATTGGCCACATGGCATACAGTTGTCATGACAGAGTTTACATTAAAAATATTGCTCTAAAGCTAGAACAAAGTTTAGCTACATGTATATTAGTTGTGCTACTTGATAATCTTGCAAGTGTTTGGGTGGAAGAGTGGATGATGCATTGTCCAACATATGGGATTGAAAGTGGTTAAGTTTGAGTATTTAATATTTTCAAATGCATCTGCATGTTGTACAAACATTCGACAAACTATTGTGAGTGTTCTGTTTGTTGTGCTTTTATAGCTGTGGAAAACAATTGTTAAACAGATGGGTGTCACTGACTAATAATGCATGTAAATGTTTGTGTAGTAATAACAGAGTACCTGTTGATATATATTTTATTTTTACAGTATATAGAGAATGACCATGGGAATTATGCATCATTATAATACAGTATACCATACATAATAAACAATCTATGAAATGGTCGTCATGGAAATATGAGCTATCTATGTTTGAAATTGAAAAAAAAACATTTTATTTCTTACATACATTAAAATAGAACATTGCATTGATGCAAGAAATAATGTAGTATCAATTTCACCATGTGCCACCTATGATTATAAGGTTTGCATGATTTGCACTTAGACATCCTCTTAAATCTTTATAGCAGATATTAATGACATTTACACAAATTTTGTCAGGGAGTATAAGTGAAACATGGAATGATCTGAATGTCTGGTAATTCAAATGAGGTTCTACTATATTGGAGATATGATGCAATTATGTGACTTCAAGAGTCATAATTTCAGAAATTCAAAAAGGAAACTAATTATATTCAATTTGATGTTTAACATCATATATAAAATGGTAGATATTGGTATGATTGGCAATGTGACATAATATACATATTTTTTTTTATGGAATAAACTTTTAACTATATTTCTGCAGCTTTCTATTGGTAAATTTGTCTTTATCAGTGATATTTTATTATTTAATTCTGTTTTAAATTGGTTTATTTGGCCACTACTATTACAATTGTTTTGTTGTTTTATGATATTTTGAGAGATCTTTCATTAAAATTATGAATACAAATGTTATACAATGATAAAATAATATTTCATGCATGTATACTTGTAAGAAAATATATGTTTTTAAGTGTTTAAAGATTTACATTCTGTAAATAATGGTTATTTATTGTAATTAAGGACATATACATGTATAACATGTACCAATGTTTAAGCATAACATTTATTGCACTATCAAAGCAAGATTTTATTTTAGGTGAGGGAAAAAATCAGTTGTATGTTTTTGTTTGAGTCAGCAATGACAATGACACTTGTGCCAATATAGGTTTGAGTTATCTTTCTTTGGATGGACACTTTACAATTGCAATGTAAAACAGGTATATGCATATAGCATATTTAAAAATCTCACAATATTATCCACTGTAATAATTAAATTGTCACAGATCTGCATAGTGGTACATAATGATATGAACTATTCAACTGGCATACTGCAATGTCAAACTGTTTACTAAACATATACCTTTGTAGGATTTTTTTAGAAACATATATACATTTATATTTAAATACTTTGTTGGAGTTGCTGCATTTAGTATCTATATAAAAACAGTTTTGCAAAAATGAAAATATATATGCAGTTAAACTGTATAATTAAACAACAGTCCATATATAAGCAGTAATGTAATTCTGTGAAACACTGTTCTATGTTTCCCAAGAGTGGCAAATAGAGTTTAGCATTGAAATATGTGACCTGAATATTCATATGTCATCATTGAAAATATTTTGATAAAATTATAGCAACAATATTCATATATTATGAGCATTATTGGATATTTTTTCGTAGTCTATCCATCTCTTTGGTAACACTTGATGCTGGATATATTCTGGGTGGACATAATTTCAGTAAATATAAGTCCTGTAATGTTGTCACCCTGCTTAAAGCTACATATGCCATACCTCCTCTAAAAATTGCAGGTCCTATATCACATACAGCATTATTCAATGTTAGTCCTTGAACTTTATGGATTGTTGTGGCAAATGATAGCACTAATGGTATTTGAGTACGTGTTACATATGTATTATTATTGCCTAGGAAGGTAACAGATATTGGTCTTATTCCTATTGGTTCACATATATTGTTATTAATAGATGGGAATATGTTTTTATCGTCAAAAAGTACATTTACACAACGAGGCATTGTGTTTTGTCCATTTACCCATTCTATGGAATGTACGGTACCTTGTGCTCCATTAACAAGTCCTTCTGTCGTATCTAAATTTCGAATAAGCATAACACGTGCATTTTGACAAAGGTGGAGTATTTTAGGTATGCCAGCACATTTTTGATCATCTAGTGGAATTTGATCATCAGGAACATTGTGAATAGCATGTATCTCATATATAGTTGTTTCTTGACTTGCAATTTTAATGAGTTCTTGATTGTGTCCTTCACGATCTTTCTTTAGTGGGAATATATGCAACATTTTTTTAACATCCATTGTTGTAGATACAACACGTCTGTTAAGTGTTTGTACATCTTCTGTTGTCATTGATCCTATTCTAATACGGTTTAGTAAACTGGCATACAATGGGTCTTTGGACTGTCGTTTATTTTCTGATAATTCAAACATACGAAAAAAATCTTTCCATAAGTGTAATGTGGTATTGCATATTGTATCTGCATATATTGTTGATCCAAATACTGGCGGCAATTGGTAAAAATCTCCAAATGTTATTATATTGACATTACCAAAATAAACATCAGGTTGCAGGTGATATCCTTTAATATCGTTCAGACGAAGATGCACATGTTCTAAAGTATTGTAACTAACCATGCTTATTTCATCAATAATAAGGTATTTTACATATTTAAATGTTTCGGACAGGAATTTGTAGCTTTTTGGTGATAAGGGTCTGTATTTCGCATTTGATTTATCCTGAGTTGGTAGTTGAAGTAAAGTGTGAAGTGTGTTTCCATTTATATTATAAGCAGCTACACCTGTTGGGGCAGCAACCAGTACATTTGGAAATTCATTGTTATTTTGACGAAGCAAGAATTCTTTTATTAGTCTTAGCAAGAAGGATTTGCCTGTTCCAGCTCCACCTGTTATGAAGAGATGCATGCTGGAGTTATTGTCTTTAACATTTCTCTCTATGTAATCAAAGACATGTTTCTGTGATATTGTCAAATCATCTTTATTTCTGTTAAATTCGTCCTCTGTCATTGTTGTCTTTGCTAATTTTTTGAACATTTCTGTGTTGAAGTCACTGGTACCTGTTTCATTGGATTCTACATTTTCTTTCAGAATATCAAAATTGAAAATATTATTCACAGAGGATGTACCTTCTTCTGCAGAGATGTTATTGTTATGTGATTGAGATGGTGCTGTTGTGCATAATACATCTTCAATGTTGTCTTGAATATTCATCAAATGTTTAACAGCTAGGTCAAACTGTTTCATCATTCTAGTTGCCTGCAGCATGGGTTGGTTCATTAAATGGTGTTTGGCAGTAAATGCCTCTTTATATGATGTAAATGGATATATTATGTCTTTTTCATTTTCAAATGGCAAAAATAAATATAATATGCTAAAATAGTAGCCGTCTTCGTCTTTGAGAATATCCGGTATATTACAGCGCAAACATGCTTTGCTTGAACGCTTCATTATTATTTTTTCGGTACCAGAAATTTTAAGTTTGTACCTTGGCATACAAGGTTTGTCAGACTTTGGTACATATGTTGTTGTTTTGTATGTTGTTACAAATTCTGCTAAACACATATTCATAAAGATAGGATCTTTTGGACGATGTAAGTAGTACTGTGCAAGTCCATCTGAATATATATTTGTACTATTAGGTGGCAATTGTTGTAATTCCTTTTTTGGTTTCAATATGCGGTAACGCTTTTCTGGAATGTTGACATCAACAAATACAGATTGTGTTGAGCTGAACACCATGTCAAGTCCTAATATTCTGTATGCTGTTTCCTGAAGTCCTATAGTTCTATGTGTTAATAAGATATTACCGATTTTTGATAATATTTTTCTTTGAGATGATCCTCTTGGTAGTTGTTGGACACATGTTGATATCTTCTTGCGAAATTCAACTGGCTCATTTTTGCATATATATGCACATACATATTTTGCAACAGCATACATACTACCAACAAATTGTATGTCCATATTTGCTTTCCAATTTGATAGAATATCTGTATTGTATGGATTTACATATGTGTCCATGTCTGTTCTTTTCAGAAGATAAAATCTTGATTTTGATCCAGTATCTAGTTCTGTTTTTAATCTTGTTTCTGTTATACTAGGCATTGGAAAATCAAATCTGCACTGTTGTGTTTTTGTACGTCTGCATGATGCTGTGTGTGAATGAATTTGTAGACTTTTAACTAAAGAATATAGTTCTGTGTCAATGTCATTTGGTATTTGTGCAGTTATGTATTTGTCTATAAATGGCACTAAATATGGTTTGTCATCTTCATTTTCAAAATTTGGTGCATCTGATATCCATAGTAGAATATGTAGGTGAGGACTTCCACGCATTTGAAATTCAATTCTTGCAAAATATTCAGTAATTTGTCCAAGTGGATACGGTTTTTTCAAGAGATAATGGTGAAGGAATGCTGACCAACGATCATTAAAATGTATTGAGGATGCTATTGGATTTTTCCGAAGTAGTTGTGCTTTTTCTTGAAAACTCATCTTTCCAATTTCATCTTCTGTCAACTTTATATCAAGGAATTTGAGATTGTCCATCCAATGTAGGTCATTTGCACTTAATGACAAGAAAAAAGTTGGTGGTCCAAAGGTGCGTATTTTAGACATGAGTTTTGATAGTTCATTTTTCCAGTATGCTGCTGTGCCTCTTAAAGTTTTCATAAACATGTAGTTATCAGTTTTATAATCAATATTGACAGAGTTTGATACATCATCAACAGATATATTTGCTGCATTGATAGTTTTCTTCCTAAGAGCTGTTGATATGGCACTTTGAAGCTTTTCTTGTTCGTATATATGTAATGCCCAGAACATATATTGAGGGTTTGCTGACCATCTTGTATCAGAGTTTAACAGTCGACATTTAAAGTACTGAGAAATTGATGGCTGCTGTTCTCGCTGGTATCGAAGGCCATGCGTGCCATATGGATATAAATTCGGGAATGCTAATTCTTCAAGATTTTCAGATTGGAAGACATTGACAGGTGTACCTTTCATGATTGGCATCGTATAGGTTTTGAAGTTACTGTTTGTGGATTGCATCACTTGATAGTCATTTGGTATCAAAGAAATATCCTGCACATGGTCCTCATTTTGGATATTGGTTTCTTCATCTGATAGATTGTCTGTAGTAACTATTGGTGTTGTAGTATTTATGTCATCTATATTTGGAGGTATTAAAAGGCTATGTTTATAGTGTATATTATTTTCCTGTAGCCATTCCAAAGCACTGTTTATTGTCTTGACATTTATCACTTCATAGTAGTTTTTCTTCTTGGCTGGAAATATCTTAACAAATGGCATGTCATGTGTTGGTCTTGGTAAAGCTGTATTTATATTTTGTATTGGCACAGGTATATTAATTGACTGTCCTTGTAAGCCATGTTGACCTCCGGATGGTAGAAATACCATATTCATATAGGGATGTATCTGTGATATCAATTTGATTTCTGTTGGATTTAGTATTGAGATGAGTTCTGGGATATCTCCAGGGTACATCAAAGACTGATCTAATGGTGATATTTCATTATTCTTCATGTATCTGTAACAAATGCTACATACTGATTTTCCATCTTGCATGGTATTTGGGTTCTTATTTAATATTCTTTGTAGGCACACTGTACAATATTTATTATATTGATTAGTAAATGCAAGGAATGAACTTTCTGGTAATGATTTTTTGGCTATTTTCATATGGCTGTCTTGCTGCGTAGGTTGTTGGTCGTGATTAATGAATTGTGATGATCTTTGGATTATTGGCAGTTGTGGATTTCTAACCAAGAATGATGATGGTACCAATGGAACAAAATGATTTGCTTGGAATGTTGACCCTTGCATGTATCCTGACCACATTATTGGTAATATATACATAGAGTGGTGTAAGGTAAGTATTGGTAGCACAACTTTATGAAATATATTCCGGACTCTAACATGATGATTTGGATAGACAGACCAAATTGGCATTTGAAGTGCTGTTGCTAGTCCTAAGATTTGCCACATTCCTGACCATGCACAATCTGTCAGTGTTGTCTTTAACTCATCATGGAAAACCATATCTATTTCGTTGTCAACTATTGTATGATTTGTAATTGTTTGGTCTCCCCATGGCGAGTACAATAGTGCTTGCTCATGTAAGAGTTGTCTCACAGCATGTTTGTTTGGGTCTGTAAATTCAGATTTTAATTGGAAAAGAGCGACAGCTGTTCTGACTCGCAATTCTTTTGCCATTGTTTCATCACCACATAGTAGTATTGATGCTGCATTGAACAGACAATTCCCATTCGACGTACAATGAAGAGGAACATAGTCATCTGGTATATCTTGTGGTTTAAACAGTAATGCTGCATTGTCAATAGTATGGCTAACTGGTAAAGATGTAGTTGGAGATGGTATAATATATGATTCCAAGATGTTTGATACATCATTTAATGTGGTAGTTATGTCATTGTTGTTATGAAATGCAGTGGAAAGCAACACTAGTATCTGGTTGAATGCCTGTTGACGGTATGATGGCATCTGAAAAAGAGAAATCATATATTAATAATTTTATCATAGGTTTTATGTATTGTGTATGATTATCATAAAAAATATTACAAATCATTGTTATCTAAAACTAGAGGCTCAGAGGACCTGAGCCTGTATTGCTCACCCAGGTAGAACTGAATAGTTTGGTTCCATTTGGCACTGCTGTTTCAAAGAAAAAGCATTTGTTTTCTTTAAATCAGCTAATCATGAACAGGAGTTGCCAATCAGTTGACGGATCAGCACGAAATGAGCAATCATTGTAAAGGACCATATACAGAGGCTTCCTGTCAAGTTTGGGTCCATTTGGCCTTGAGGTATCAAAGGAGTTGCATTTTCTTTGAATCAGCCAATTAGGATCAAGAATCTCCCGTTCAGCCATGTTTTTTAACGGATCAGCATGAAATGAGCAATCTTTGTAAAGGACCTTATAAAGAAGCTTCCTGTCAAGTTTGGTTCTATTTGGCCAAGTGGTTTCAGAGGAGTTGATGATAATGTATAATGTTAACGACGGACGGACGCCAAGTGATGACAAAAGCTCACATTGCCTTTGGCTGGGTTAGCTAAACCAGAGGCTCCCAGGAGCCTGTAATCGCTCACCTGGCATACAATTGCCAATACAAAGTTGACATGTGGCAGTGG
>JAULBM010073397.1:0-10019 GCA_032357055.1 Geukensia granosissima | reverse complement strand
ACCAGGGTGAGTTCAGGTGCTCCGGAAGGGTTAGCAACTCCTGCTCCACTAGTGGCACCCGTCGTGTTATTCAGTAGACTAGTACTAATTTTTAAGCCGGTGTATAGTAGCAATCGGCGCTAGTCACAACCGCTATAGGTAAGGAATTTGTTGTCACGACAGAAGGAAGAATAAGCATTGTCATTTTTAAAGGGATATTTCGTATTGGTCAACTAAATCATGACGGTGACCGAAATAAATGGAGTGATTACTTTAATCATTCCCTGAGTAGTAGCTTTCTAGTCACCAGCAGCCTTTTATCAATAAAATCCTGACAGGAAGCACACACCTTGGACTAACGTTCAACTGAGAAATATACCATCCGTATGCTGGTGCGAGTGGAATGTTGCTAAATTTAAAAAATTGGGAAAATCAAAGTCGTAATCTGATGTCGTAATGTAAGTTTAAAAAATGGCAATGTCGTAACTTTAAGTATCTTTAACAACACTCTTTTTACTTAACAATAGTTAGAATTGTAAGACTCTTTTTTCGTCGTTAGGATCCATGTTTCGGTACACCCCGTACGTCTTTAAAGGTATTAAATTACTCAGTAGCAAGGTCAACATCAACAAGCTTTCTGTGGGTAATTGCTAAGGATGTGCCTAGCATGTGCATTTTTTCTAAGTCAATTGTCTTAATAATATAAACTTTTTTTTGTTTGAGGCTAAGAAACTAGGGAAGGGCGAGGTTTATCGAGCTCTTCAACAGTTTCGTGCCGAATATAAAAAAGATAATATTTTTTAGACATTTACCTAATAATGTTTTATACTGCAGCTGTAAAAATATTCAGATTACTAAAATAAATTTAATTTACGTCATAATTAATTCCTTTTGTCCCTCAAGGAGCCCCTGCATGGCCATACAGGAAATGAAATTGACATTGTACAAAATATCACTTTGTTACTCTGTTTAGGAAATAAAGTCAACAGGAAATGGTGCAGCTGCAGTATAAAAACTGAGTGTAATGCACTGTTATGAATTTACTTTCTTCAGACACGATAAGGACATAAAATAGGAAGATCAGTCAAACTTTATGAATTTCTGGATACATTTATAGACCAAATGAGATAGACAGTTAATGGCAAAATAACGCTGATAAGCGAAATATAAAGACAACAATCATGGAATTTTTACAAATAACAATGTTGGAAAGATGTAAACCTTTACTTTCCAACACACATTCCACTATCCAAAGATAAACAACAACTCAAGCACGAGGAAGCTGTTAACGACCTCCAAAAAGTATAAGAGAAAAACTACATAAAATATTTAAAGGAGAGAATATGGAACATATACCAGAAAGACAAGATCCCAATCTAAATACGTTGAAAACAAATATTCAAAAGACAAAATTAACTGTGTATAAAGCACTTTTCTGCTTTAAAGTATGAAATGCCATGACTGTCTAATCACTGTCTTATGTACTGAACGCCGTTACTGTCTTATGTATTGAACGCCGTTACTGTCTTATATGACAAAACATCATGTCGTACTTCATCAAATTACGTTCATTATGCGTTATGTGTTCTTGACTCTTTGCATATCTTTATATTTTCCCAGGTGATGGTGTAGAAAAGTGTTTGCAAAAAGACGTCGACTCGTCAAGCGACTTCACGGCCAGGGTCTGGGGTATATGGTGCAAAATCATTCAATCTGACCATTACCTGGCACTGTTTTTGCATTTCAGAAAGTCATGCTTTTTAGACTTTAATAGTCACACTTTAGTCTGAATTGTGTGTTTAATAATGCTTATTAGTTTTCAAGGGGGATTCGTCCGAACCCCTCAAACCCCCGCTGGCTACGGGTATGAGTCATAAATTATAAACAATGAAAGAGATAAAGAATTTCAAAATTATAAAGTCCAAGCTTCTTTAAATTTTTGCCGTCTAATCAATTTTATAAATTTGTTCATGTTTGGTCACAATTAACAAAGATAATGATTACACATCCCTTTTTCCATTGTAAAAGATAAATTTGCTTTTAAGAAAATTGATTAAATAAATTTTCCCATTTTAACTCGATATAGATTATTTCTTACCGTTAACCTGGATATTAAGGTATGATCATAAAACCTAAACAAGCAAAGTCAATAAGCCTGTTAGTCGTGACTTGACCATTCATTTGGTTATGCAACGGTCACATGGAACATAGAATTACCTAATTTGATACAATTTGACTAATTTTGATAAAGAACGCCGAAATCATCAAAAACAAACTTTGCACTACTAAAGAGCTATCAAGTACAAATATTTAGTTAAAACATCATCGTGATGCTTTTGTGCGCTCATATCTATTTAAGTAGAAGTCTTTATAAAATTCTTGCAAAATCAACAGTGAAGTGATACATGCTGTAGAAAAACCCACCAATCTGTAGTTATTTTTTCAGACTTCATACCTCATATGGTAACACCATTACAGCCGTTTCTCAGTAAAGGCTTGTACTTTTGAGAAAATCATACATTAATACTACTAAGAAACTAAATCAAGAAAGATAATTTTTGCAAATGGCCATTTTCATGTACACTCTATGTAATTTTTATTTTAAAAGTACACACATCAAATGGCAAACAAAGGTTGTTTATGTATACAGGAACACCCCCTAACTTTAAAAAAGTTAACATTTTGTGGGTTTTTGATATTGATGAATCACCTCCTGCATGACATTTGTTTGGACAGGTACTTAAACAAAACGTCTCCAAAAATTAGAATTTTTACAGAAATGTTACTTTTTGTTGAAATTCTAGTCAAATGTTTCCTGTTGTTATCTCGGAATGATGACAAATATACAAGTACAGATATAGAAGGTTATTTAAGAGCAATTTCAAACTAATTTTTTGTTGTGTCATAGAATTTAAAATTTAGTCGTAACTTGACCATTCAAAATATTAGTATTTCATACTGAATGTCGATGAATTTTCTACAAAAAAAATTTAAATGCCTAACCAAGTCAGTCGCATTGAAATTTTAGTATTTTTGCAGATCACAACAAAAAAAAAGCATTACTTTGAATAGTTGTATTCGAGTTGACCACATGTATACGAGTGTACTTTGTTTCCTGACTTGGTGGAAATGGCAAAAAAAAAATTAACATTTTAAGTCTTAGCGACGAACTATATAAAATGAACATTTCTTATGAAATCAGGAGATGTGGCATTGTCCACCAAATAACAGTCGAAATTAGACTTATATATTATTTTTTTACAAATAACTAGCCTGATTAATTTTTTTCATTATGTAAAGGAACTGAAATGAACTTATGAATTTTGAACCAATTATCAAGCAAAAATAGTTGCAAGGTACATGTGGTTTTTCCTGAAACACTTATAATCCCACTTCAGTTAACTTCTTCGAAAAGACATCTTGACGTTAAAAATTTTAGGATTTATTGTGAAAGATGTGAATCTTCTTGACATTTACCTCGTATCTCATTGTCATACTTCATTCTCCTTTATCCTGTTTGTAATCTCTTAGGTTTATATTTATTCACCATATTTTACCAAGAGCAATTTGCACCTGGCAAAATCAATAATTGTAAAAACATAAAACCAGACACAATGACGAAAATGAAGTTATTATACGAAAAATATTTAAGAAATCTATATTTTATTTTCAACCCCCTAATTTGGTACATTACTTATATATATATAATGGAATAACGTACCCAACTAAGATCATTATAAACAACGACGAAGTATTTCGCTTACTTTAGTTAGTTTATCTTGAATTGTGATTGTAACATGACGTCAAAAAGATAATCCAATGTATAAGAAAAACCATTGTTTGCATAGAGAGCGTGAACATTTCTGTCAAAATTTGAAAAAATCTATATTAAAATCGATTTTACTTATATCTTTATTTGCTCTCGCCAAAAGGATGACATTAAATATTTGTTAATGATATCGCGTTTCTGTAAATGTTATACAGCTTTAATCATCTTAGCAATATCTCGAATGAGAAACAACTTCTATTTTGGCACGGTTATAAATAACATGGTTTGGTATCCAATATCTTCAGTTTTATTTATTACTGGACCAACTCTGATATCATTGTCTTGTACTGCGGGTAGGGGGACTTTGTCATTGACGTCTAAAGACAGGTAATTATCTGCATATTGGGAAGAAGTCTGTTGTGGTATTGAGAAAAAGATCAGTTCGGGGAAAATATAAAAAGGGGCAATATAAAGAGTATCACCTGATATTGAACAAAGCATTGTGTTTTCCTCTAAACATCGTGCTCATTTATCATTATCAAACGTTGTGCAATTGGTGGAAAAGGTTAAACTTTATTAAGAGAAATATGAAAAATTCCATTTTCTTTTGTCAGAAATAAGGCAAAGTGTAAATTTATCATTAAGTTCCCTTGAAAAATGAAATATGAAAATTTGTTTACCCTTTAAAAAAAATGATTCTCTCGGGCAAGCTCTCGGGAAACATGACCGACCTTTTCGGGCGAAAAATTCCTCGTGTTACTTCTGCAAGGAAAAAAATGTATAAAATTAACGTAATTGTTGAATATACACGACGACTGCTGCTTTCATATAGAACAGAAAAATACATTACATACCGCCCTGTAATAAAGCGTCCAGTGTTTCATTTTATATTATTTGTAAGCTACATGTTCTTTTCGATTTGGACGCAGAAATCAAGTACATATAATAAAACAATAAAACAATTAACACTATTATATAAAGAAATGTACATTATATCCTTAAACATCGAAAAAGCAATAAACCTTGGAATACGAGAAGTCTATGCGGACTTCAGCGTTTTGAGACAAATTATGTTCGCAGTGTTTGTCTTGTTAAAATATGGTTTATTCATTCTCATGATTGATATTGATTAAGCCTCATCCTGAAATAGGTCACCAATTTGTCAGTCCATTTCTTAAGATAGAATCAGAACAGCTCTTTTTAGTAAAATGACATTAATTGTTCTAGGAAAGTAATTCAAAAAAGTTAAATTTAATAGATACAATTGATGCATTTTCGCATTGAAATTAGAGTAAATAATGCATTGAACAATGAGTTTCACAACCATACTACAATACATCATAACTAAAATTGGAATTTTATTTCCCTGCGTTATATGGAAACGAAGCTTCTTATAATGGATTACGGCGGCCGATTACCCCCCACTTGGTGTCAACGCTGCAATATAATGTTTTCGTTTTGTGACGTTGCTTGTTTGGGAAATTCAACGTACTATAATTCTCAAACATGCGTCAACCTATTGATTTTCCAAGAATATCTGACGTCACAAAGCAAAAAGACCTGATAGTGCAGTAGCGACACCACAACTGGAATCAACGACGAACGTAATCCTTTGTAGAGAGTCCAACTAATCAATCAACTAGAATATACTAAGTTTTAGAATACAGTGTGATAATGACGTATTATCGGACTATGAATTCATGCTTTAGAATAGTGTTGTTACACCAAAGGTTAGATTGCTTAACTTTGACTTGTATATTTTTAGCGTACAATGTGCGTCGCCCTTTCACCTTTATCGTGATTCTGTGGACAGTCGGAACAGTAGACTATTTCCGTTGAACAAAATGTGTTCTGACCGATGGATGATCTCCCCTGTGGCGCGCATTCATGTAGTCATTCAATTTTAAAGAGTAAATCTGATTAATTTTTCAACAATTTAACGGTAAAAGGCTGAGTTTAACTATAGGTCAAACCAGCATCATATTAAATCTAAATGCAGTTTTAGTTTGTACCATGAATTGTCATTGCTTAGGTAATCAGGAGGCCAGTTTATCATAGTTATATTTCTCCATATGAAACTAAACTCAGGAGGTACATCTTCCTGAGTTGTACCGTCTTTCATTACCACAATTATTTTCTTTTCTTTTCTTTGTTCAAACATTTCGTATTTAGCCATTTCAATTTCAAATCTCCCCCATTTTCGCTTTATAAATCCTGGTGTTATAATAAATATTATGTATTTACTATTTTGAATACAACTAATTATAGTATCTGCAAGGTCAGCCCCAACAGGGAAATCTCTATCTTTCACACAAACGCTTAAATTCCACTCTGTTTCTAACGTAGGGATAAGCGTTTCGATGAGCCATTCTGAACAATCATACGCATATGCAACAAATACGTCATATGTGAAATTTAACTCTCCGGAGCACTCGAAGTAACTTGTCTTTATCTGTCGATAAAAGAAAAATGTTATTCTCCATCTAAATTGATAAATGATGGCACAAGATCCAATAAGAACGAATGCAGAAACGATGCAAATAACACCAATGCGTAACCATACGACAGCATCGCAATGTGAAAACAGATTGTGGAACTGCAAATAAACTACCTTCGTAGATGTTCTTGTCCCATTTGAGAGGTGACATGGGTAGATCCGGTTGCTGTCCAAGTGTACCTTTGTAGTATACAACCACGTTACAAATTGTCTATGTTCACAGGTGCAAGAGACTTCATTACCCGTTAGTAAAAGTGATAAGGATAAATTTTTTTCTGGAAGATGATCAATCCATTTTCGTGTTTGGTAGTCAATTGTAAAGAGCTGATTGTACCTCATATCAAGTGTTTTCAAGTTCTTTATCCTAAACAACGCTTTAGGGAACTGTACAAATGCATTAAAGGATAAATTTAGATACTGTAAATTTATCAACGAGCTAAATGATGTTGGCAGAGTAACAAGATGATTTCTTGAAATATCTAGTTTCTTTGTGTTGTTTGTAAAATATTTGAATATATTCCCACCTTGTCTGAACGACATATCTAAATTTGCATCTCGTAAAATTACAGTTTCGGCATTTGCCATCAATTGAATTATACGATTGTTTAAATATAATCGCGAATCAATACCGGACATATCAATATACTGTACATTGTTTCCATCGGGCATATAAATTTCCGGAAACGTTTGGAATTGAAAGTATGACAAATCTAGGATTTTGAGATTATTGGTATTCCTTATTATTAAGCTGAAAAGACTAGAATAAGACATAACATGACTTAACCGAACACTTTCTATTTTCGGTGGAAGTGGAAACGTCATATTCGTATTACCACGACTGTTGCTTGTCAATTGGTATGGATATGAGCAAAATGTGTCCGCTTTTGGAATTTGCATATGAGGTGGGAGAATAAACTTCATGTCAGCGTATTGAAGGGGAACGTATGAGTAATCAAGCAATTTCAGATTTGTTGCAAAAGTGGCCAATTTTAGTACTTCCATATAAAGTTGGTTGTAATGAAGTGATATACTGTTCGCAGAAAATATCAGATTTTCAAAGCACTCCGGGTGATTAAAGGTGAATAGCGAATTCGGCGTGACATCGACAATTCCATTATAGGAAAGAATAAGTGTTTTAACACAAATGGTCTTCAGATATTTCATCATTGCACTCGTCAATGTAATTTTAAATGGATTCTCAGGACTGTCACGTGAACTTCTGCTAACTCGGTGAAAATTTATAATATCCATATCTTTATTTTGAAATGGAAAGAGAAGTTCTAGAGCATGTTTCAGACTAAAATAAGAATTTGATAGGTCTAATTTTCTCACCTTTGGAAACGGTTTTAAGATTCCATTATCGATAGTAGTTAATTGTCTATATTGCATACATCTCTTTAAGTTCAATTGAGTGATATCAGATAACCGAAAATTTTCGAAAGTTTCATTTTTCAGTTCACATGCCAAACAATAGTCAAATGTAAGTGTTTGCAGTTTCTTTAATTGAAGAAATCCTGGACCAAACTTCGATTTTCCACATAAATCTATCGACAACACTCTTAGGTTTTGAAGCCACTGAAACGCTGTATCAGAATACACGCACTGAACTCCCTCGTTACAAGATACACTTAAGGGTGAAGGCTCTTTTAGATTTCTATGTAAATACAATTCCTCAAGATTGAGAAGATTTTTGAAAACCGTTTTGGAATAATTCGTTGGTAGGAGTTTATTTTCAGATAACGACAATATTTTCAAATTATCCACACCGGTAAAACCGTCATCTGCAACATACTGAATTCGATTGTTATTCAAATACAATTCCTTGAGGTCTTCGTACTGACTGAAAGGATTTCCTTCTATAACTGATATAAAATTGGCGGATAAATCTAAAACTGTTAACTCATGTGGTAAGCCACTTGGAATTTCGGTCAATTCTTTATGAGAACAATTTGCACGTAAGCCTTTGTCAAGAATCGTACATTGATGATGATTAACTTTTCCATTTGCCTGTTTATGAATTGTAGAACACACTAACGAAATCTTAAATAAAATAATTAAAATGTCCATGACAGGTATAAGTATCTTAGGTGATCTGTTGTACCTTCGTCGTAAGATATCTTTAAAAAGTTTCAGGGTTGTTGACCTTTTGACAGATTAGATAAAAGTTTGTATTTTAAAAGGAATGCTATGTCTTATCTTATCCAAAGTGCATTCACTCAATAATACCTATATCATTACAAGTACTAAACCTTTTATCTTGCGTATTATTTTAAGTATACATGTTTTTTGTTTTTTTTGTTTTTTTTTGTTGGAACAATTAAGAGCTTTCCACAAGGAGTGGTATTTGACCCTTGTTTAAGGAGGTAGACCTGGGTTGAGGGAGATAACTCTTGAAATCAGTAATATGTTTATATTATTTTGTTACATAAACAGTTCTTTAAGCATTCAATTGATACAGATCAAAATTAATCTTTGTTAATAAGATGTTTACATTAGATATATAAAAATGATTGACATAAACATACAAAAGATTGTCAAAAGTTATGTCCCTTTACATAGGTCTACTACCTTAATTTAGGATTCTGATTTGATGTTTTGATTTGACAAGAAAAAAAAATATTGTGCATAAATATAAAACAATCACTGACACTGATTGAAGACCACCAACTTAGAAATTATATTCTTTTTATTTTATTAGTTTTACTTGATTTTTTTATAAACGATCGTGTAAATGTTCACAGACAGATTTGATTTACATTTATTCGATCTTAGCCTGTCCGAAAAAATAAATATAAATTACAGTTCATGAATGTTACTAAAATCTGATTATCGATTTATTGATTGAAAGAATGTAGTTTAGCGTCCAGCGGCAAATAATTCATGCATATTCAGGACTAGAGCATGTTAATGGATGACGATTATACATTCCTGATTTCTGCTTTTTACTAGACCGACACGCCGAGTCTTATTTTCAACGTCCTTGCTCACGAAAGCAACAGTCCACAAGAAAACATGTCATTTTACTCAGGCTCAGTATTCTGACTCTGGCCAACTGGTCTTTTTTCTTACTCCTAGGTTCTAATTGCTTAGTGGAGAAGCAGCAAATACCAATTGCAATGTCTTTTATTCGACCCGGTCAGGGATCGAATCCATGACCTTCCGCAGTCGGGGCGTGCAAGCTTACCATTAAACCATCGTAAAGGTCAAATAAAGCCAATTAAAAAATAATTTGTTGATTTTCATCCCCGCCCGCCCCTTCGAAAATCCCCCGCCCCAATTTTTTTTTATATTTCAAAGTTACGATTTCCGGATTTTTTGGTGTGTCCGCGTCCGGTATTAATTTCATATTAACGTAATCATAGTTCTTTCGCAAAAAATTAAGGAAAGATGGCTTAACGTTATCCAAGTGTTATTTTTGCTTGCGTCTGGTATCGTTGCTCAACAAAATAAAAAAAAAGATTTAAAAATCCTCCCAGACGCCCCACTAAATTTACTTTTGAAGGATGAAAATTAAATTTAGTTGGTCTAAAATAAATCAAAAAACTTTATAACATATATCGCTGTCAAAAACTTCAATAGAATTAATACAAAAAACAACGGTATGGTTGAACTTGTAAAACGGATACATTCTGAAAGAATAACCCTGTTGTGTACACGCTAAGGGCATAATAACAATAACATTCTGGCAAAGGGAGACAATATACAATTATGGCCTTCTTAGGAGGTGGACATCCATAATTGTCAACTTGTAAGGGTTGTTTTCCCGAGGGCTTT
>JAULBM010073386.1:5000-10020 GCA_032357055.1 Geukensia granosissima | reverse complement strand
GCGTTGAGCGTTGAAAATTTACCTTGTTTTGGTCAAATTTCAACGAAAATGATCAATTCTCAACGGAAAAGATCATTATTCAACGGCTAAATAGGTCACTTTTCAACGGGGTCAATATTTCACCTTACACCGGCAATAGCCAATCGTACGCGGTCTAACCACATCTATATGTGACGAAACTTATTTTTTGCCCAATGTATTCTACCACAGAAACAAATAATGCATTAACTTTGTGGGGCTTTTTTTGTCCCCTGCCTACGGGGTTTATGTTTCGCAGTTGATTCGATACTCTCGAGCCTGTTCCAAGTATAAATAAATATATTTAGATTTACACCTATTCTATCAATATGCAACATGGCACTTATATTTTAGTTAAAAAATCCAGCTGAAAAAAGCAGCTTCTGCATTTCATCATTTGGTCAAAGACTCGGCAACAGGAAACCTAGATTTTTGGATTTTCAATCAGCCTGGCGACCTTATTTGTTGACCGATTTTAAAAATTCAAAGTGATTTTCACACAAAATGATATCAGTTTCTATTTAAAATACTTATACTAAACAGATCATTTATTTGCCAAATGCCATTGCTATACCTAGTATCAGGATTTTCTGAAGAGAGCATTGTTGTTGCCGTGTAAATAAAACTATAACAAGGATACATCCAATCAAGGTTGAAGTCGTCCCTCCTAAAATTTTATGGGCGCCATTACGAATTGGTTGATGCATATGGTATCAGTGTATCTCAACTAGTTATGGACCTGTTACCGGTAATACAGAAGCATTTAAACCAAAACCAGGGACGTATATTTATTCTGTTATATACATCCCTGCCAAAACATAGGAAGTCAGATATCCAAACATAAAAAGAGGTACTCAAATCCAAACAAATCGAAAAAGGTAACCAAATCCGACAGTAGGGAAAACTATTTAGTGCAAGACTTTACAAACCTTTCCATATTATCAATTAATTAGAGTTTTAAAAAATGCAGCATTTTGCTATTAAACATTGTTAAATTTTCATGCCAGACAAGTCTGACACTTGGACTGCTGAAAAACATCGGGGACCTCTGGTTCTCCGACAGAAGCATCGACCCAGTGTTTTCAAAATACATGTTTACCAATGTTTACTTAATATATCAAAATATCAATTTCGGTATGCTATATGTACATTTCAAGGAGTAACCTCTCATCAGTAGCATTAGAACCAAAACGTAGGAAGTCCGAGTTGCCAAGTAAAAATTAATTCGCCAAAAAAAATTAGCCCTCCCCAACAAAAATCTAACAAGAAAGTCTATCAGCAAGAATGTCATAACCCGTGCAACAAATATCAAGGACTTCGTTGAGAGTAACGATCACAAAATGACTTAGAAGATTTGTCCATAAAGAGCAAAAAAGAAGTATGAAAAAATAAAGCTGTAGCATTTCTCGTTATGGTAAGTTAAGTTTAACTATCATACCGGCAGAAGAAGTATCACCTGTGTCGTTGTTTGTCCTTCGATCATGTGAAAATTGCTCATTTTTGTGAAATAAAAGTTCCGACGACGTCTAAATTCTTGCATTTCTGGTACTGCCAAGCTTATTTTTTCTTACATTACTCATAATTATTATATGTCAATAGATATAAGATCTATCAAAGTTTTTTACATTTTCTAAATTTCACAAATCCTGCGAACAAAAATTGTTATAAATGAAAACAAGAAAATTTCCCAATTTTCTAGATTTGGGAAAAACTAAGAATATGTCTAAAAAGTCAAAATATACAAAAGTTACTGGAACTTTTTCTCTGCATGTTGCGTTAAATACGAAGAGACTCAGCTCAGTGAAGTTACCTTACCTGAAATTAGCAACATGCAGTGATCAAAATAGAGAAATCAACCAATTTTCAGTCCTTTAGCATAGTATATCGGGGAAAATACACATGACTCACATGTCTACAGTAAGATACAGGGGCGGATCCAGGGGGCAGGGGTGCCCCTTGAAACGCAAAAATGATTGAAAAAATGATTAGTTTGGGGAAAATTTTAGTTTTAATGTGTGTTATAAATGGAGAAAATTGATGAATCAAGAGGTCCACAAAAAGTGCCCCCTCCCTTTTCCAAAAGTCTGGAAGATCAATTTTACAAAGCAACGGCAGATATGCTGTGGCCTGGTTATTCGAAGAGCGGGATATCATGGGGTTGGTTCAAATAAAATTGGTAGTTAATGTCGATTTTAATTTAAAGTAATCGAGTTACCATGTCTAGAATTATTTTGGAAACGAGATAACTTGCCACTTGGATCCAAGTAATGCGAATAAATAATAATGGGTTCGTACAAAAGAGTTGCTGATGGAACTCTAGCGGGTAGTTTAAAAACAATTATATCGCTTAATATGTAACATTTTTTATAAGCGGTAGTTTGGATTTTCTTGAAGCTAGGTTGAGGATAACTCTCTACTAGTAACGTCCCGCAGGCAATACTGCACTTGCTAAGACTAGTTTCTCAACCTAATATTTAATGTAATTGAAACCGAAATGAAGTATCATGAAGTATCTTGACACGATATGCTGAAGTGTCTCCTAGAAACCCGAGGGTCGTTAGATCATACGAGTTGATTATACAAACCATAGCACAACCTAAACCAACTTGAGAACTAAGGTATATGTTTATATTTAAATGTGAAATAAGAGTTTGGTTTTTGTTTATTCTAATAGTCAGGACTTTTGAAAAGTTGTCAATATTTAACTGTCATCTTGTCGGAAACTGTTTTTTTTTTTTGTTGCTTAGCAACCAAAGAACAATAGAGAAAATACATGAAATATGAGATATGAGATATATTTCGTTTATGTCTTTAGTCTTACCAAATGAAGTTCACTTATTTCAGTCAAATGAGCAGTTTGAATCCCTTAACAACCACGTTTTCATTGCAGACTTTTAAATACAATTTTAACAATAGGAGTAATAATTGAATGTGTTTTGGGGAAATTGTTTTATTAAATTTGTTTACCCAAAACTAATAAATAAGTAGACGTCAATTTATAACATACACTGTAACTATAAAGGTGATATATGGTGTGGAAAACCCCACCAATCTAAAAACTGATTTTTCAGCCTACATAGTACCTAATTTTTTTAACATGTAGATCAATGTTTGTATTATTGAGAAAATCCTACATTCATTTCTTTAAGGAATCAGTTAATTCAAGAACGATAACTCTTTCAAAAGACCATTTTCATTTAAATTATAAATGTACAAAGCTCCAATGACAAAGACTGGTTATGTATTTAAGAACAATGTCTAAATTGAAAACAAGTTTAGTTTCTGCGGGTATTCGATATGCATGAGCCACTTCCTGGCACATTTTCATTTAGACTGCTACTTTAAAATAAGGTCTGCATATATAATTGTGGGTGATTCGTGGAAACCGATATACCTCTTTGACAACTGATAATTCTATTGACAAAACAATATTACTTTGTCTACTGATTTGTTTTTATGAAAACACATGCTTCACAGCGATAAGCAGACCTCGAATGAATCACCATTTCACGGTACAGGAGTGCACGACAGTTTCCAGGTAGGTCTAAATACCCCCTCCGCCGAATGTGCCTGAAAAAATGTAAAATACATTTTTAACTGTGCTGTTTGTTTTAACTATAATACTAAGTTGGTTTTCCAGACTTCTATCTAACGGTGTTATCCAACGAAATGCTGGTATAAAATTGTGAAAAGAATGTGAATTCATATTGTCTATAAAAAATGCTTGATTTTGATTGGTCGATCGAATGTTGTGATGTCACACCGAAAACCGAGAATTGTAAAAGTTATAATATTCGCGGTATATTAATTTTCGCTATCTTCGCAGTTTCAATATATCCACGAAAATATGTACACGCGAAATGTCAAAATTTGCCTAATCATTTTCATAAAATTAACTTCAGTCACAAAAAAATGATCCCACGAATAAAATTTTAATACAGAAGAATAAATCCGCAAAAATTGCAATCTGTGAATACTAATAATTTTGCAGTATATTACAAGTATTATTAGTAGTTAATGTAGATTATTACGCAAATTCTTGTAACAAAGCATATTGACCATGAAAATCCTACCTTTATTTAACATGTTTAAGATTAATTTCAAAATTGTATATCTATGACAGACAAAAGACTCTTAAAGTAGAGGGCACCATTCTTTAGTGACAAAATGTCATTTTACATCACATCTTCCCAAGTCACGGATTTGCGATCCCCTTCGCTCCTCACAGCAAATAGCAAAATTGGGAGCGAAGTGGATCGCAAATTCTGTTCACAGCATAGAACTAAAATTGAAGACCTACATTAGAACTATTGCTGCACACCTGTAATGCTGATCCATTCGCGTGGTTCGAGCTCTGGTTATCGCGGTGAAGGGTCTGGTAAGTGTTATGCAAAAATTAGGTTCATTGATGATTTTGCCATACTACAATCGAACTTCGGCCTTCTTTGAAATCTGTAACAAAAATATGATTAATAAAAAAGTGTATACAAGATACAAAGAACATTTACCGAGTAAACGACAGACTATAAATTTGTAAGTCAAGTGAATGTAGATGTGTGTCAATAAGAAATTTAACATGCTGGGCAAAGGCATTACAAACAAAAACAGTTGTAAACATAACGGGTCATAAGAACAAATTTGTGCGGGAAAAATAAAATTAAACTCCCAGGTGGGAAATGAAATATTAGAATGAGAATGTTTTCAGTTGTCTTCGCTTCAGGCAATCTCAAATGGGATCTTTGTAATGGATTAAGTCATGAACTTTAATAAGACATTCTCAGAGTGATACACATGTAAACCAAAGTGAAAACCAAAACACATCTCAACAGAAAAGGACTAAATGTTAAAACCAGTGTTTTTTTTTCATCCTAACTGTGTTGACGCCAAGTTCAATTATGTATGTTTGTTCGGTGTGAATTTTTTCGTTCCCGAGTGTTATAAGTTAAGTTTCTGCTTAAAGAATAAAAAATCGATCAGAAATGTCCGGACGCAATCGGTATTT
>JAULBM010073375.1:0-10020 GCA_032357055.1 Geukensia granosissima | reverse complement strand
CTTGCATGATTTTTAACACCTATTGATAAATATAACAATAGGATTACCTAAACAATGATCATGTGACTTGGCAGTCTTTCAAGCAGATCAATTAAATGGACAATATTCACCTTTCTTCATTCAAGGCCAAAGAGCTATTAAATACCCTACATCTTCTAGTTAAAAGGAAACATATAATCCTATTGTAAGTGAAACAGGTAAAAGGAAATTTGCTCTAAATATTTTTTTGATTTTATTACTCTATTGTGAGAAAGCTCCCTAAATTGTTAATATGTAACAATGTTCTGATTGGTTGATAATGATATAATTGGCTAATTAGATTTCTTCTTGCTAATATCAGTATAAGGTAAGCGTGATCATCATATTATGGAAAATTCGTTTTAGATTTATTTGATCAAAAAATAAGAACTTGTAGAAAAAGATCTGTAAGAGTGGTATTTGTCTGGGCGAGTAGTTCTTCATAGTCACTTGCCTGACTTGCCGAGTGCCTTTCAAGAGAGGACAAATGTAAGAATACAACAAGTACAACACAGATCAAATAAAAAAAAAGCTTTCTCAGAACATGGACCCCTATCACAAAACCAGGGTGAACATAGACCAACTTTTAAATTCTAGACATACATTATATTTACATTTATTACATTAAGAAAATAGTAAAATAAATTGCACTAAATATGTAATTTAAACCTAAATATAATATAGAAATATTTTCAATTCACAAACATTGATTTTCAGATGATGTAGAGAATATTAAGTCAGATATAAGATGGTTTCATGGATGATTTTATCTTGCATTGTTAGTCCAAATTTGTTCAATGATTTCCCAGAATCAAAAAATAAAACATATATTTCCTTCCACAAAGTCTAGGCCGGTGAGGATGGGAATCTACAAATTAATTTGATAAAGCTTTAAGAGACCAATAACTCCTTATATATTGAAGATTAATACAATTGAAAACATCTAGAATAATTGACTGATAAATGTAGTATGTTTTATTTATATCTTTTATAAGGTGCCAAAGAAGGAGATGTAAGCTGTTGTCTGTGTCAGACAGATACCTCAGATAAACCTAATGAGATAGTGCTGTGTGATAATTGTGGGTTAGGTATGTGCCAAAATTCCTAATAAGATGCTGGTTTGTGATACAGTACATAAACAGAGCTTTGTTCATAAAACTCCAAAGCTGGTAAAATTTCTCCAAATTTTACCAGCAATCTCCCAGGTGAGATTGGCATATTTTTTATACAAAACTCTATGAGTGTATAGTTAAAACTCCAATTCTTTTGAAATTTCTTTGAATTTAGCCAGCAATCTGAAGTCAGACCTGAGTGTTATTCATACAAAACTGTGTGTACTGTAATAGACCATTTCAGAAATACAATGGAATTCTGGGAACGTTGTTCTTCTTGTTTATTTTTATTGGTCAAGTCGTCATTTACAATGACGCTGAGATTATGCAATGAATTTTATAAGGACTGAAGTTAAATTTCTGAATTGGTCCATTGTGGTTAAGGTAGGTGCCATCATCTTAATTAGATGGTGGCTTGTGATAATTGTTGTAAGGTATGTGCCATAATAAGAAAGTGCTGTGTGATTATTATTATTAAGAATATGCTGAATTCAGTTTATCTTTTTTGAACACCAAAGGAAATACTGTAAATTCAGAAATTATTGCCATGTTTTTATTATTGGGAATAATGCGATGGGATGCAAATCGCAATAAATAGAACTCAAATTTGGAATTTTGCTAGTTGTTTTCTGTTACAGGATTAACTAAATCGCAATATTTAAACTTGCATTATTACCAGCATCACAACTTTCGCAATAATAAATGCACGCAATAATTTCTGAATATACAGTATTAAAATCTCTTCTAAAAATAGATGATCTCATTGTTGCTGGTTTTACAGTAAAAAAATTAAATCAAAGTTCTAATTTATCTTTGGTATAACTTGTACATATGATGAAAATAAATTGAGATTATAACTCCAACAGTTAATGTTTTATAGAAGATTTGCCTATTAACATTTGTTAAAGGTAAAGTGGTATAATTGTCAGTGAGACACATATTCATTTAGTCCAAACTACAATATACAAATTACAAAAGAAGCAAGAAATACAATGTAATGTCATCCATTTCGGGACATAAAAAACAATGGAATCTTCAAATGTTTCCAAATTTATCATGGTCATTAAAATTATAAAATATCACACAATTAATTTTAAAGAAAAAATGCATAAAGCAGTTTTTATTTAACATTAAATGTATAAGCATGGTCACAGCAAAAAAACTGTCAAGCAGGCTTAGAGATCGTGTATATTTACAGTTTCCAATTGTATTGATGGGTTTTATAAAATGGACTTATGATGTATTTTATAGGTTACCACCAAGAATGCCACAACCCTAACATTGACAGTGATGTCCTACAGCCAGATGTAGAATGGTGCTGTCGTCTCTGTGTGTTCGCTGCAGCAGTTAAGGTAGTATTTGTATAACAACAATATCTATAAATACCTAGTATTTATTTCCCTTTGTATAGACAAAATTGGTAAATACAGTGTCAGACCATTCATTGCCTGTTTTGAATTTGGTTTGAAATTGGGGAGCAAAGATTTTTGCTGATATGAAGATTCATGCTTTTTTATATTGAAAATTTAGAAATCAAAATGTTCTTCATTTGTTACAAAGGGTATATGGTAAAAAGTTGGGTCTCAGCTCGTTTGTCAAGAAATCTACCGATAGTACCTGATAATATATTTGAATAAAATATTTCCATAAACTGTTTGCATATTCTGTTTTACTTCAATCAGAGATTAAAACAAAATAAAACCAAGGAAAATTCATTATTTATTTAGCAGAATGAGGAAAGTAAAAAAGATAAAAAATATAGCTGAATTTTGTCACTGAAAACTTCGTTTAAGTCAAAAAAAGGGTCTTGTTAATGTTGGTTTACGTGAAATTAGTTCCTTTTACCTATAAATATCCTGCATTTTGTCATATTTGTAAAATCTTGGTTTAAAAAATGTAATATAAATATTGAATTGTAAGTGCATCTTCTCTTAAACAGTTCAATGGATTCCAATGAAACTTAACATGAACAAAAGGCATAATGTGTAGATTAGCACAAATGTAGGAACTTCACCATGGCTAATTCGAAGTGCAGGTAATACATGGGGAAGTGGGGGTGTTTGCCATGTCTTGTTATTATGGAGTAGGGGGTAAAACTATAATCAGGTTGTTGTTTATATTTCTAAGTAGTGAACTCCCAATGTTGTCTGAAATAGTGTGCAAGTGCTGTAGCAATCTAGTAACTAAAGTAAAACTTTGCTTCTAAAATGAAGTCAGCCATTAAAATACAATTAATTTTTCCAGGCAGTTGGAAAATCTTCAAATAATTGTTAAAAATTTTATATTTCAGCAAGGTGGAGCTTTGAAAAGTGGCCCTGATGGTAAGTTTTTAGCCTAAGAGAGTAATGGATATTGGTGAAACATGAGATTATTTTATGAAAGGTAAAGATGAGGCCAGAATATATTTGCAACTAAGCAACAGACCTGGAAAAAAAGGGACGGACTCGAAAAATTTTTGGTGTTAAAAATCGTTAAGTTGTTTTTTCAGATTCTTTACAGATATCGGATCCCATCCAACTTTGTTCTGTGTGTTATTTATTGGCCCTAAAATACTTGGTACATGCCAGTGTAATATATGATAACAAAAACTCATTTTTCAGTGTTATCTATGACTTGCATGATCCGAAAATTATTACTTACTTGTTCTTTTTTAGCTAAAGCTTTGCAGAAAATGAAACAGACATTCCCTTATGATGTAAGTTGTTTTATATAACTCTGAATCAGGATTGCAGGTACTTGAAATAAGTTTGTTGTGAAGAAAGTGACCTTTATCAGGTAACTAAAGACCAAATGTGGTGAAACCAAAAATATGTTGTATAAAACCAAAGTGTTTAATTTATGATACATGAAGTAAGTAATGTTTTACCAATTGGGCATTAGAGCAAATTTCCTTTTAACTGTTTCACTTACAATAGGATTATAAGTTGCCTTTTAAATAGAAGATGCAGGGTATTTAATAGCTCTTTGTCCTTGAATGTAGAAAGGTGAACATTGTCCATTTAATTGATCTGCTGAGAGACTGCCAAGTCACATGACCATAGCTTAGGTGATCCTATTGTTATCTTTATTGACAGATGTTTAAGTACAAGTGAACCTGCATGACTTTAACACCTGTTGATATCCAGATGACAATAGGAAAATCAAAACAATGATCATGTGACTTGGCAGTCTCTTAAGCAGATCAATTAAATGGACAAAGTTCACCTTTCTACATTCAAGGCCAAAGAGCTATTAAATACCCTATATATTCTATTTAAAAGGCAACTTATTACCCTATTGAAAGTGAAACAGGTAAAAGGAAATTTGCTCTAAGTATGTTTTGCTGTGGTGGTCATCTTGGATGTTGATAGATACTGATTCTGAGAGGAAACCACTTGAAGATCATTCATCCAAAGTTTAGTTCTGATTGGATAAGAAGTTTCAGAGGGGGTATTTTTAAGTGACTTTCCCTTAGGATTCCACTGAGTTTGGCAATGATAGTCAATTTTGTTGGTCTGTTAATGCTGCTGGATTTGGCTTTGGTAGAGGACCAATTCAGGATTATTCCACTACCAACCGGTTCAGCAGTTACATTCAAAATTTTTAAAGGAATTTCTCAAAGGGCCCCATGTAAAATTAAGTTTTGCTCTGGTAACCATCTTGGTTGGTCAATTGGGATGCTGGATACAATTTTGCTAGATGACAATTGTGAAACGACAAATCATTAGAAGTTTGGTTCCTATTTAGCTCAGCTGTGTCAGATAAGAAGATCTTTAAGTGAATTTTCCACTGGATTCTATGTTAGATTAAGTTCTGCCTCCAGGGGTGGGGTGGGGTTAGGGGAGGTTTCTGGGGATTTGGTAGACATACTGAGAACCATTCTACTATAGATTGGTTTCACTTGGCTCAACAGTTTCAGACCAGATGATTATAGGTGAATTTCCCATGTTAATTAATGTCTCACTTACACAGACATATAAAGCAAATTGAATGCACATTCAAATAAGAATTGACAACGTCAAACAGTTCACACGTATTATACATGCAAATTCAATGCACATTGAAAATGCTGAAACATTAATCATACAGGGATTTGTGTGAGAATATGGCATTATAACTGCTGGGACCATCTTGGTTGGTCAGTGGGGATGTTTGATATTTGTCAGAGGGACATTTAAGGATCATTCAACCATAGTTTCCTGGCTAAAGGCTCAGCTGTTTCAGACAAGATTTCTAAGTAAATTTCCCATACAGTCCCATGTCAAACTAAGTTTGTCTGTGGGTTTGCCAAAATTTCATTTTGGTATGGGGCCATCTAAAAATCATTTCCACTTTTAGTTCCAGCAGTTTCATACAGAAATATTCAGTTATGGTGGCCATCTTGGTTGGTTGATCAGCATACCAAATATAATCCTGAGAGAAGACCATCAGAGGAAAGTTTAGCTCCAATTGGTCTTGCAGTTTCAGAGGAGAATGTTGTTAAAGAATTTATTGATATTTTTTCCTATTATAAACAGTGGCCATTTTGGGTTGGTAGGTGGGGATACTGGATAAAGTTTTGGTAGTGGGAAACCCATGGACCAAATCACTAATCTGGTTTCAATTGATTTCTGAGGAGAAGGTCTTAAAGTAAATGCAGATGGACGATGGACACAGATTGAAAGGAATAACTCACCTGACTCTTTGGGTCAGGTGAGCTAAAAATTGACCATCAAAAATGTGCAAAAAGATCATTCACATAAATCATCATCTCAATGAGTAAAATAAAACTCTGCACTATGTTACCTCAAACTTTGTGTTCACTACTGGATTATCAGCCTTCACTAATTGTGATTTTCCTATCTCCCTGGTGTTACTGCCAAACCTGAACCTGGTGTGTGGGCTGAAAGAGATGAAATATAGATCTATTAATAACTGTTTATAAAAATATTCTATATGATTCAGTTGCCTTGCACATTAACTTTTAACAAATAGATAAACAATAATATCAAATTTCATAAACAAAGGAGGAGGTGCAGTAAAGACATTGTCTGGCCTAAAAAATGTTTATATACACAGAATATGCTCCGAAAATATTCAGGTGTTTTAATCAATTGCTAATACAGAAGATCAAGCCTATTGTATTATTCATTTTACTGTTTAATACTACTTTTTATTTCTAGATTTTTAAAGTACCAGCTACTAAAGAATAAGACAAGATTGTATAAAATGATTCACATATGATAAACTGGAGGCTCAGAAGGCTAAGCCTGTATCGCTCACATGCCATTTGGCCAATTAAAAAACAAACATTGAATGACAAATAGTAGTCATGATAGTTGAAGAATCTTGCTTAGATGTTTCCTGTCATATATTGTTCCATTTAGCCAAGAAGTTTCAGAAAACAAGATTTTTTTTATGTTTCAGCAAATTAAAAACAACAATATTCCATGACAGCCAAATTTTTGTCCCATCAAGACAATATTATGAAACTTTACAAAGGAACTTTCAAAGATGTCCCACATCAAATCTTAATTTATTTGGACAAGCCATTTCAGAAGAGGTAATTTTGAATGTATCAGCCAATCAATAACAAGAATTGTCCATGGCGGCCATGTTTTTTGTTGGATTCATATGAAATGCGAAAACTTTATAAAGGACCTTCCTAAGATGCTCTACATCAAATATTAATCCATTTGGACAAGCAGTTTAAGAGAAAAAAAATTTGTATCAACCAATCAGAAACAAGAATCGTCCATAGTGGTCATGTTTTTTAACTTTGAAAAGGACCTTACACAGACGCTTTCTGCAAAGTTTAGTTCCATTTGGCCTGACGGTCTCACATAAGAAGATAAAAATGTAAACGTATACAGACGAACAACTCGAAATTTGTACTTACTTCTAAAGTTAAATTTTACAGTAGAATCTTTGGAATGACATGGAAACAACTCTTAGTGCTGTACTTTCATCTGAAAGTTTATTTAATAGTAGAAACTGTATATGGTTGTCCTCCTATTTTAAACTTACTTTTGAAGTTTAATTTTACAGTAGAAATTACTGACAGACTTGGGTAGACCTCTGACTGCTTTTACTTCTCCAGATATACTGTACATTTTCTCATGTCCAATGGTACTTCCACTTTCTATTCAAGAAAAATATCTCAAATTGAAACACAAATTTAACAAAATAACATACAATTTAAACAACCTTATAAGCATTATACTTTCAAGAATAAAAATTCCAGATTTGTAAAACTTTAGTTAAATTTTACAAATTTTTGTTGTGAAACTAAATAATGTTTATTCCTACAATCTGAAAATTTGTGAAAAATGAATTAAACTGATTCATTCTACTAAATAAGACATTGTCAACTGTTATTGGGCCTTTTTTGTCACAAGTTTTTTTTGGCAAGCAGTGGTTGGGGCTGCATGGCTACACTATATGTTAAATGCTAAGCAGTTAGCCACAGGTGATCTAACTGGAAAATTAGTTCTCGTTTGAGAAATATTATAAAATGCCTTCAGCTATTCCTCTATTCTGCTATTATAGGCAAATCTAAGTACATCAAATTTGTAAAATTTCCTGATTACTCTCTTTATATTTGGCTTATCAGTATTTGTTACATCATGAACTGTATATTTGATATGGACCATGACAGTAACTAGAAATTCATAAAGAGTAACTTATCTTCCAATTTTTGTCCCCCTAGCATGTCTGATGAAGGTAAGTCCAGAAAAGCACTTTACAAGCAGTTATATTTGGTTTTTTGAATATTTGTTATAAATGTATGTAAGATGTGAATGGTATCTTTCTGGCATATATTTCATATTCTTCCTTTTAAATAAATCACATATTATAACATCAAAAACATATAATAAAAGAGGAGGCTGTTTTGATTCATTCAGATTTACAGAAATTTTATTGAAATTTTCATTACTTGTGCTGCAAAATGCATTTTTCTACAAAAAAAATTGTTTCAGACTAAGGTTCAAGTGCATCCTTATATCACCAACTGAACTGCTGGTCCTGTTGTCTAGTGAACACTACATCAATCTTTATGACATATGGCTTCAGTTTTATAAAACAACTCAAAATGAGATTTTCCCGAACAGATTTTTCCTCAAATGCTGGAAACAGGATAATTTGATTAGTCAGATTTTGGAGAAATGTGGAGACATAAGAAAAATATTTTAAGAAAGTGAAGTCTGGATATTACATATGTCAAAAAGTTATTCTATAAAAAACTTCAGGTTTATGTGTACTGTAATCCACAGGACCCAGAAATTATTGCTGAACTTCAGTTTTTGCCAATCAATTAAATCAACAGACATTCAAAACAAGTAGGTGTAAAATTTAACAATAAAAATATATAAGATGATTATACAAATCTATGTAGCCATCACCAATAATGTGAATTTCATAAAACAACAAACAACCACTAACAATTTGAATAAAACTTTTAAAGAGTTGTGCCAAAGATTCTCACCTGCACGAAAACCTAAAAATTTATATAATGGCCTCTTCTTTATTACAGCAAATTTAAATTTCCAATGTTCAAACTTCCACCTACATAACATATCATCTCCCTTTCTTACTGAGTTAAATTTAACTATTTAAGGTTAAATTTAATATTATAACCCAACTTTAAATATTAAAATAAATGTACCTATGTATCCTATCAATGTAATATAAACACTATCCAGAATTTTGAAAGAATCATGTCATTCTGGTAAAAAATTTATGTGAAACTACTATTACAGTTCCTGGCAAAAAACAAATTAAAATAAAAACTCTAGAATGCGGCCATTAATTGTCATGATTATTCAAAATAAACTTAATGAAAGAAAATTCATAATCAACCTTTATCTGCTTTGTCTTTATCTAATATTTAATTTTATGCTAGTTTTATCAACATAAAAGTTAAATTTGACGATGGTTATAAACTTTTAACCTTAGAAATCCAAGCTACCAGATATATAAAATATAAGATGATCCTAGCATTTACAGTACTTGTGATGTTATTGAAAACTCATGTTATAAACAAAAATTTTGGCCACAATGTTTTTTTCTATATCCAGTATATGTACTACATTTATCTCTTTTATTAATTGATGAATATTATTTTTGTTCTAAATATAAACCATTGTGTTCGACGTTTTGACCAAACAGGTTTTTATCAGGGAAAATGTCTTAGCACAGAATACACATTGTCTGCCTTTTGATCATGCACTGCCTTTGAATATTAATCATATTTTCCATCATTCATATTGACTGACAAATAGGTATCTGCCTTATACGAAACATATTAATGATGTGGTGGTACACTGGCAGAAGCATGTCAAGTCAGTTGTAAAAACCTCATTTCTACAAGACGACAAGCTTTGAGTTGGAATGAGACTTTTTTCAATTGACGAGACATGATACAAACAGTTATACTACCAAAATGTTGCGTATAACAAGTTAATCTAATATTGCAAGACAATCTTACCTTCAAATTATTGAAATATACTATGAATCCATGCTTTTTAATATAAAAAGAAATAATGATGGGACCTATCTTTGCATTGTCACGGTGTCACAAAAAATATAACTAAAGTTTCCATTAGTTATGACCTATTTCTAATAAAAGAACATTCTGTATTGTTACAATGTATAACTGATTGAAGTATCAATTACATGTAAAAATAGAGATTCTTTTATTTGCAAGCTTGAATTGTAAACCAACATAGGTCATTTTACTAAAATACGCTTAAAATGTTAGTTAAAATTCATATACATAATACAGAAGCAAGCACTGGACATTCCAAATAATTATATTTTCCAAGTAATACCCCAGATGCACTAGAATTTCATCTAGCAAACAGAATTTTTCCGAAATTTTACATACAGTATTGAAGTCACTGTGAACTTCATCTACAAAGGTGTCTTCCTA
>JAULBM010073364.1:0-10020 GCA_032357055.1 Geukensia granosissima | reverse complement strand
CAGTTGATACGCTACTCCAGGGCTTGTGCTTCCTATCAGGATTTTATTGAAAGAGGGTTGCAGCTGACAAGAAAGCTACTAAGCCAAAAGTTTCTCAGGGAAAGATTTAGAGTCATCACTCCGGAAGTAAATTTTAAGAGTGCACAGGCCTTAAACTACATGTTGAGAAAACAGAGGCAATATGGATTGGTGCAAAAGCCCACTCAACTAGTAAACTGTTACCTTAACTTAATCTTAATATGAATCAAACGGGAAAATTTAAATTATTAGGCATTAGTCTTTTTGCAGAGGATAAAACACTTGCTTACTTCAAGGAAAAAATTAAGAAAGTAAAGGGAATCTTAAATTCATGGATATATAGAGATTTTTGTCATATTTAGGAAAAATGACTGTTATTAAAACTTTAGCTTTACCTGTTCTTATGCAGTCACCTACAGTCGATCCAAATCATCCCAGATATATTCGTAAAGAAATTGAAAATACTTTCTTCTCTTTTTTTTGGAACGGAAAACAAGATAAAATAAAAAGACAGGTAGTTATTAATGATTATGAAAATGGAAGTCTGTAAATGTCTCACATTGAATCTGTCTGCATGCCCCTCAAAATGACATGGATAAACAAAATCACGGACCCATTGAACTTGTCTCCTTGGAAAAAAAAATAATAATTGATTAATATGATAAATTTGGGGGAGATAAAATTTGGATGTTGAATGATAAAGCATTATCCAAAACTTTTTCATTTTTAATACATTTTGAGGGATATTCTAAATAATTGGGATAAGTTAAGATGTGAATCAGTTGTAAGGGATGTTTTGTACCAGTTCATATGGTTTAATGAAAAGCTAAAAAAGACATTAGAATATCTTTTATAAAAAAATCATGGTTCGAGGCTGGAATATTCTTAATTAATGATCTACTTGAGGAGAACAATAAATTTCTGTCTTTTGAATTCTTTTAAGTTAGGCATGACGTCAATGCCATTTTTAACCATCAGAAGCATCATATTTATACATTACCTATTATTGACATTTAATAATAAATTATCCATATTTCGATACAAGATACATATAATCCTAACCACAAATTAATTCTGCTACAAATGTAAATTAAAGGAAAGAAATTTATGTACTTTTTGAAAAGAAACAAAGGAGAGTGTACTACACTTATTTTGGGAATGCAACTATAGCACAAATTCGTGGTTAGAATTTGCAGAAACTTTGAAAAACAAAAGTGACATTGAATTTCCAATGTCTGCACAAAATATCATCATGGGTGCTGATACAGTTGATCTTTCATTAAACTATTTCATTGTTCTCATCAAGTACTTTATCTATGCTTGTAGACTATCTGGGTCAAAACCAATTTTTATAGGTCTTATAAATATGCTCAAACAAACATATAATGTTGAAAAACTTTCTGCGACCTTTAGCAAATCCCCTGCAGTTGGAGAGAAAATAGTGAATAAGTGGGCTATTATAAATGATATACATGTGTATTTGAAAGAAAGTAATTTTATAAATGGATCTTGGACTTGTTATGAATTGGTTCTTATACAACTGATGAGATGTAACTCCTTTAAATGTACATAAAACATGCCAAAATTCTCCATTTATTTACCAGTACTAGGTAATTTTGTATTTTGATAGACTATTTAGAATATTTACAGCTTACTTCAGGAGATCTAAAACTAGTGCTTCAGTTTGGAATGTAAAGTTTGGGTTTAAGTCGTTTTATTACACCTATGTTCTAGGTTAGATGGATGATTAAGTACTCACAAACCTGCATCACCCAGCCACAAACTTTATGTGCATGTCCTAAGCCAGGAGCATGAAATCCATTGGATGCCGCTGTTTTTATGTTTAAAATTTCTAACTTGTTTTTCATTGTCTATTTATTTTTGGCCGATAGCTGTTATATTTTATTTTTGGATCCCCCCTTTCCCAGGTTAGGGGAAGGGTGGAGCGCTAACCAACTGGTTTAAAAAGAATTCGAAGATACCAAAGGGGTAGACAGACATCGTTAAATCAGAAAAAAGAAACGAAAGACAAACATAGTGCACACAACACTACAGTAAAGACTGAAGCTAGAGTAACACGAACCCTACAAAAAACCAGTTCAGTTGCTCCTAAGACAGGAACTTGTAGTCCAGTGGTTGTTGTTTAATTAGTTATTATTGATATTTTTTCACCATTTGTCAATAGTTTAGTTCGACCGTCGTGTTTTATGAATAATTTCACATTTTGTATTCCGAAGCCTTATACAGTTTCCGTTATGGTATAGACTCTGTTCCAATATTGAATGTCGTAATGGTACTTGTAGAAGTTTATTAAATCGACTGTCATTTAGTGGATAACTGTGTCATGGACAATCATGCCACATCTCATGTTTTATAGGTCAACTTAAAATGAAATGGAGACTAGTATTTACTAGCGACATTAATGCTCACACTGAAATTCCAACCATGAAGAATTAATAAATTTGCGTTTTTCGCAGCATATAAATTAATTTCCAGTAGTTAACTCAAATCATCAGCAGCAACATTTAGACAGCAACATCCTGAGTTTAGTTAATAGTGTGCAGTTTGAATACATGTGAACCGTGCGGTGGTTATCTATACTGGGATTAAATGCAGGCATGATAGATAGACTTATGACCGGTACAAAATGCTCAAGTTTCCCAACTCTACCTTTGAAGAAAGAAATCGTTACACTTCAAGTCCAAACTAACCAATAATTTGAGGTTATTTTGACAATTATTGATATGCTTTTCGTCCTGAATAAGGATGAAATATTTACAAACTTCTAAGCAAACAACAGTTAATCAATCAATGATAAATGTACAGTTTGGTCATTACATCATCACAGGCTAGTTGTCAGTTATGTAATATGCTTTTCAAAATGAGAACGAATACTTTTGTTGTTGAAGATTTGTATGGACGACGAAAAACTCAAGCCTTACTTTTTGTGATATTAAAGTTGAGGTGCTCCCCTATGCTGATGGGTCAAGGTTACTATTATACAAATGACAGGAAACAAATTGAAAAAAAACGTGAATTTGTTTGTCTTTTGTCATACAAAGATTCTTGATTTCTACTGAAATCGTCACCAGCAGTGTATTGAGTTCTACATTTACTCACTGTTGTTTATCCATTTGAGACATTGACTTTATATATTTTGTTTTTGGATACCAGTATGACGAGAAAGTACATATCTCTATGAGAACATGGGACTGTACAAGGGCAAATATGATGATCTTTCTACATTTCGAGATACTGTATTTTTTTTTCGGAAGCTTCATAGCAAAGCAGGAAAATAAATTACGACCATTGGTCGTCTCTCTACGCAACCAACCAGTATAGTCAAATGCAAATGTCACCTAAACAAATCTATATAAGCCTTTGTACAATTTTGATGCATTCTTTCTAAAATGTCTCATATTGATCAAATCTTTACTTTGCCCCCATCTATCATTATTGAAAGAACATTTCTATTGACATATGTTTACAATTTGACATCACTCTTTGTGTTTTTCTTAACCGGATGTCCTCTGAGTACATTACACTTTTAGCGTGATTCGACCATTATACAAGTCTGTTGGTTTATATAAACACATTTAGTCAGACCTTGCAGCTTGAAGCATTTTTTCGAAATTCTAATGGTATTGTTATGATGTTGTCTGATAAAAGCTTACTTATCAGTAATTAGGAAGTTATAAACGTGTTATCTGATGGATATTCAGGAGAAAGTTTGTTTTCTGTATAATAGTTTATTTAGTGAGAAGAAGATATCAAAGAGAAACTTGACAGATCAGTTTGAATATCTTTAAGGGACATGCCGTTTAAAGGGGTTTGTGGTTTTAAACCCACCTTGACAGAAATATATACCATCACTCTGCGTCCGTAATCCTTTCGTCAACAATTAACATTTTCTTTTCGTAAACCACAGTGCCACTCTGAACCAGCTTTGATGGTGCCTGTTTAGAATAGTTTTGGGGCGTAGGGCGTCGCTATCGGCCAACCAACACAATTGACGTTACAGAAACAGAAAAAGGGATGGTATTTTAATAATATTTTTCCCCAAAACTGTCCGGTCATTCTTTGTCATAATAAATTGAATGGTCACTAAGTGGGTTTCTTCCGGCAAGCAAGCTGGCCGCTTTAGCAGAACAAAGAAATCATGACAAAAATCTTCTCGCCTGAAACTACCTGCTTAATTGGAACAAAACTTTGTGGGAATGGTCACTAAATCACCTGCCAACAAAGATGGCCGAAATAGCGAACTAGGACGCTATAGGAAATTTGTATTAAAAGTCTTCTCGTTTGCATCTACTTGCTGAAGTGAATCCAAATTATTTTAGAATTTCATTGAGTTAGACCCATTCAGAATCAGAGTTGTATGCGATAACCCCATCACAACTACCAACAAAGATGGCTGCCTCAGCCGAACTTAGTTTAGCATATTATGAAACTATGTCGCTTTTATTTAAAAGCTCATATAAACCCGAGTTAGAGTTTCCACGACGAGGTTTGCGCACAAGGCAGGGGATGCTTACCCTTCATGTGCACCTGATCCTACTCCTGTTTTGTAAAGGATTTCGTTGATTCCAAGTCTTTGTTCCTTTTGTTTACGTTTTATATTTTAGTTTGCTTCAAATTTGTCTTGTCTCTTTGGACTTTTGATATCTTCATACAAAATTGAAACCAAAATTTGAAGGAACTGTAACTAATTGGATCCCTTTCATTCATTTTGCTAATGATCTCAGCTACAAACAAAGATTGCTAACTTACCCAAAAATAAAACCTCTACGGATTTTTTTTTTAAATTTTGTCTAAAACGGATTGCTCTTTTGAAACCAAAGTTTGTTCGAATGGTTTCATTGTTTTGGCGACTGTATACCAGATGAACGATAACAGGCTCATGGGAGCCTCTGGTGATATTTATGTACTTTTTTTATTTTAGAAAAAAAATGACAGGCAAAAAGGAAAAAAGCATTATGATTAGCCTTTTGCATTGTTCATGAACAAATTTGTTTAAATGCTAAATCTGCATGCATTACATATTTACAGGGTACATTGCATTAAAGTGATCTAATCAATTTGAACTTGGTGTGAAATTGTAGGTTAAGACAAAATAGTAAATGATCGGACACCAACAGCCACCTTTATACTAGCATGAACAAAAACGTATTCGGAAATACTGGTTTCTCTGGTATAGAAAATAAATACGCAGTTTTTCCAGAAGTTCGATATTTGTGAAATACACTGTTAATATCATTCCTTTCGTTAAATGCCTTTTTGTCAAAAACGTTTCAGATAAATCTGACTTATCTTTGTAATTGCCATAGTATAGATTATAAAACGTAACCCAATTTCTTAGTCGCACTATAAATATATACATCACAATGATGTATCATTTCACAGACCGACTAGAACAGATTTGAACTTGAGGCAACTACTGCCATGAAAGCAGCATTGATTTCCGAGAAGTTAATTTGCTTGGGATTTGACGATGACAACATTATCCGACAGATGAATCCCTTTTGTCTTACGCATCAATAACAAACATCAGATTTGAGGGAATATAAAAGGATATATATTTAAGCTATATCACACTGATGGAGGAGACCACAATTTCGTTAAAATTCAAACTTTTACTCATGTTGTCCACAAACACAGTAATTTAAAGGTAATTTTTATTGACCGAATATTGTTGTATTTGAATAGCCTCACATTTTTATTTTGTGCCTTTTACAGTTTCCCTAACGGTGTGGAAAGAATTAGAAGGTACTAAAGAGGCAGACATAAATCTTTTAGTCAAAAGACAGACAAGACCATGGCCAACAAAATGAAACGAAACCAAACACACAACACACAACACTACACTGAAAACTAACGCTGGAGTAACAAGAACCTTGTAAAAACAAGGGTGAGTTCAGATGCCCCGGAAGGGTAAGCAACTCATGCTCCAATAGTGGCACCAGTCGTGTTATTTAGTAGACGAAGCCGGTGTATAGTCACAATCGATATTAAAGTACGTTTCATTTAACTGAGTCTCTCATGTTTTGGCAATTATTTCTAAAAGCAATACCAAAATCCTAAAAGGAAATTTAGAATGAGGTTTAATTATCTTACCGGCAATAGAATTTGATGTTTTAAGTATCTCAGTTGTCGTTGATTATCTTGTTCTCAGGTGAAAATTGCTAATTTTTTTTTTTGTTGAAAAATTAAAGTTCCCACAACGTCTAAATTCTTGCAATTCTCGTACCGTCAAGCCTATTTCGTCTGGCACTACGCATACATATATGCGAATAGATATAAAACATATCAAAATATTTTTAAAATTCAGAAATCCTGGCAGCAAAAATGGTTACAATGGAAAACGACAAATGTTCCCAATTTTTCATATGATTGGAGAAAAACTAAGAAAAGGTAAAAACATTTTGAAATATAAAAAAGTTACCTAAATTTTTCTCTGTTGCATTGTATAAGAATAATGAAGATTCCTCCAAAGGATTTTTCTTAATTTAAAAATAATGAGAGACTCAGCTCAGTAAAACATACTTTAGTCACAACCGGTATAGGAATGGATTTGTATTAACGAAAGCGGGAAGATATCCAACGTCATTTGTGAAATGGATATTTCGTACCGGTCAACCAAATCATGATGTCGACCGAAAAACTTCCGGAGTGATGACTCTAATCTTTTCCTGTGAAACCCTTGGCTCAGTAGCGTTCTAGAGCTTTGATAAAAATTAAAATAGCTGATATTTCTACTTCTGTTCTACTCTGTTTTTCATCAAACTATATTCGAAGAAACCTACATCTAGATCTGTTACTCCATCATTAGTTTGCAGTGTAGTTAAACGGCCTGAACCTATTCCCGCTATTGCCTTAATTTGTACTTTCCACTAGACCAAATTGGTATCGAAAATGATCCATATTTATTACAAGATATTTTCAGTTGATAAATAGCATATCTTATGAAAAATATTTTTCAATAAATTATTAGATCTTGGATCTGTATGTTTTGTCTCGTGTTGTTATAGCTCTTTATTAATGTACATAATTTCTGCTCTTGGATTTTTTTTTTCGATTAGCTCCCAATGAAGGCCGTCAGAAAGCGCTTAATTCAAACCAAATGTAGATTGCTAGTAATTGATATTCCTATACAGTTCAGGAATTATAAATTTTTGTCCATCCCCAATTGTGCGCCTCGCTAAAGCCTGTTATTTCGCTGATTTAATTACTAGATTTTTAGTTACTTATTAAGAGGACATAACCCTTTCATGTTTCATCATGACATCAATTTGTTCGGATCTTGTATGATATATGCTTTGAATTTACTTTGGAAAAAATCATTACTGAATACAAGCAGATCTGTATGGTTATTATGTTGTTCAATGAGTGGCATTGTAATCTACCTTATTGCTTTAGACACAAGCATTTTTTCGATGAATGACATTGTAATATACTTTTTTTGATGGCGACACAGGCATGACGAAAAACTTGGAAGATACCTGAAAGAATAATGAAAAGACAAACAACACAAAAAAGCCATTGTTATATACATGTAAGACTTTTTATTTGTAAGATTATTATAAACGATTTCGAAAAAATACTGTGCCCTAGTTTTTTACAAGTAAGTTTTCAGTGTTCATTTGTCAACAACTACATTTAAAGGCTGAATTCCTCACTTATGAAGACGAAAATGCCACACTGTCCAGACTGTAGAATATTAAAATCTTCCATTCAGTCATATCGGACTGTCATTAATTAGATTTCTCCAAATAATAAGTTGTAATAGCAATCTGCAGCACAACGGCAAGGCAGTAATATGAAGCCAATAACGTTGGATGTATCGTTGTTTAAGTCTTTCATCATGTTCAGATAATTAGCTTCGGGATATTGCAACTTACCCTCATTTCAAATCTGATTTCCATGTTCGGGTAGTTATCTGGGCAGATTTTCAGCAACAGTAACAAATGCGAGAGGGTTATAATTATGATATCATAAAGATCAAGTATAATTTAAAGTTTTTAAGAGGGTATAATAATGAGTACAAAATCCATTACTACACCTAATAATTATAGAGACTTAATACTTGATGAAAATTGTAAGATGAAGTTACATCTCATCGTTGCTCGCCTTTACACACAACAGACAAAGGAAAATAACTAGCAAAAATTGAATTAAGACTCGGATTCCTGGAAAAAGTTTTAATGAACGGCTATATAACGCTGAAATATAATACTAAATATTCCTTCCAAGTTGATTCTGCGGGGTAAGTTGTTGTAAAGTATTGATGATAAATTAGATAATATTTTCCTGTCAGACAATTAAGCACGTTGTGTTCGAATATTGTCACATCGTTTCTTTTGTATTTTGCGATAGCTAACATTTTTGCAAGTATTGTCATCTTTGATAACAATTGATTTATCATTTTCGCTCAACTATCAAATTTATGGTGGTATAAAAAGAATTGTGTTCATTTGAGTTTATGGATGTTCTGCTTAAATTAACATCAAATTGACAATTCTGAAAGTGCAAAGGGCATTAATGCAATTAAAACCTCTATCTGAATATCGTGTTGATTTACCGGACCGATTGCAACGTTCTCGGCCTATCCCGGCAACGTTATATTTGATTTCGAATTTTTGCCGGGATTGTGTTCCGATTTTCCTTGGACTTGTTACTGCCTTTTCACTAATGACACTGTCGTAACTATACTCTTTGTCAGAGTTTGATGGAACGGGTAAACATATTGTGAAAGAAAAAGTGCCTACCATAATCTTATAAAATAATGTTCATTTGTACATTGAAAAAAGTGCAAGTAACTTACCATAATATTTTTAGCAATCGCGATGTGTTTTAAGCTGCGCCGATTTATTAGCTCACCTGACCTTAAAGGTCATATGAGCTTTTGCCATCTCTTGGCGTCCGGCATCCGCCGTTCGTCCGTCGTCGTAAATTTTTTTTCAAGCTCTTCTCCTCTGAAACCACTGGGCCATTTTGAACCATACTTGGCAGCAATTGTCCAAACGTGGTCCTCTTTCAGAATTATGTCCGATGACCTGATCCGTAATCCAAGATGGCCACCAGGCAAAAAATAGTAAAAAAAGGGGGGTGAAATTTGAACAATCTTCTCCTCTACATTGTTGAGCCAATCTAAGCCAAACTTGGCTGGAATGGTCCTTGGGTGGTCCTTTACTAAAATTATGTCCAATGACCAGGACTTCCAAACAAAATGGCCTCCAGGCTCAAAATAGAAGAAAGGGGGATGAATTTTAAAAATCTTCTCCTGTGAAACTATTGTGCTTATCTTCTTTACCAAACTTTACTGAAATGATTCTTAGGTAGTCCTCTTTCAGAATTGTGTCCGATAACCTGATACGTAATCCATGATGGCCTCCAGGCTAAAAATTGAAAAAAGCGGGATGATATTTGATTAATCTTTTTCCTGAAAGTATTGAGCCAATCTTAGCCAAACTTTGCTGGAATGTGCCTTGGGGGGGGGGGTACTTTACTAACTTTGTGTCCAATGACCCCGACCTCTAGACTAAATAGCCTCCAGGCTGAAAAAAGAGGGATGAATTTCATAAATCTTCTCCTCTGAAACTGTTGCGCTATCTTTACCAAACTTTACTGAAATGATACTTAGGTGGTCGTCTTTCAGAATTATGTCTGATGACCTATTCTGTAATATAAGATGGTCACCAGGCTAAAAATAGAAAAAAGGGGGAATGAAATTTGAAAATCTTCTCCTCTGACAGTATTTAGCCAATCTTAGCCAAACATGGCTGGAATGGTCCTTAGGTGGTCCTATACTAAAGGTGTGTCCAATGACCCCGTCCTCCAAACAAAATGGCCTCCAGGCTAAAAATAGAAAAAGGGGATGAATTTCAAAAATCTTCTCTAAAACTATAGTGCTAATCTTCTTTACCAAACTTTACTGAAATTTTACATTATATAATTGGCCACATATTTACCGGTAGTGGCCATATGTATGCACTAGACCGAGAG
>JAULBM010073353.1:0-10020 GCA_032357055.1 Geukensia granosissima | reverse complement strand
GCCTACTGACCACTCAAAATGAGCTGTTACAAGGGGTCTTTAACGTGCTTAAGACGTGGCATTTCCTAAACACGGGGGCGTCTTTAACGTCTCCCTCTTGACGGATTGTGAATTTATACATACCCCACAACCAGGGACGCCACTTTTAGATGACTAGTGCCTCCAGGACGGAGATACCTGGTGCATTTTTCCCCGGCACAACCTTCGAGAAGGGGAGTTAGAGTATTTATACATCCCGCTCAAACTAACAGACGCCCCTTTAGCAGGGGTTCTACCTGCAGGCGGAGAAACCTAACAACCTATTTCTATACCCCGGCCGCCTTCGGGGGCAACAAGACGTTAAGTAACATTCAACCTTACATTCAACCTTTCTATTTTCAATCTTCAAAATATAAAATGCCGAAGAATCACTTATTTTCGGTCAATAAATATGTTTGAAAACGAAATTTCTTTTTAAGCTAGCACTGTCAATCTGCAAGTTCCATGTGATCACTGAATATCGTTAAAAATTGAAAAAGCATGAAGATAAAGGTTCTAATAAAACCGGTATAAATGGTTGCTAAATCAAATATTTTCTTCATAAAATCTTAAAGATATTAAAATTTATCAAGGCTTTATAACTGTGATTAAAGCATTTATATGGAAAACAAGTTCAAATTACTGAACCAGAATACGGCGAGATCGTTCATTTAAATCACTGTTCTCCTTCAAATTGTTGCTTCATCACGTTTAAACTATCTTCCTCGTCTTGTATATTATTGAAGTCTTGCCTGGCTAATGGGTTCAGAATAAGACTTTCTGTCTGTGACAGCCTTCTCGTGATCCGATCCACCTTGTCTGAAACCTCGTCAATTAGATCCACCTTGTCTGAAACCTCGTCAATTAGATCCACCTTGTCTGAAACCTCGGTCTGAAACCTCGTCAATTAGATCCACCTTGTCTGAAACCTCGTCAATTAGATCCACCTTGTCTGAAACCTCGTCAATTAGATCCACCATGTCTGAAACCTCGTCAATTAGATCCACCTTGTCTGAAACCTCGTCAATTTTGTCCGTTTTTCTTCAGCTTTTGATGATCTCTTACTATCTCTACGTCCTTTACCCGAATGTCCTTTACTTTGAGGCGTTTGTATTTCTGGCTGTTTCAATTCATAGTTGACAAAGAATTTTTCCATTTGGGATTTCCATATTTTTTCGAACTCTTTTCTATTCACTGTAGTTATTATCTTCTCGCCAAACGATTCTGTGAACAAAAAATTCCATGGTTTAACATCATTATTCAGTCATATTGCAAATATCAAACAAAAATATTAATATGAAATAAGTAGTAATAATTGGTGGTTTTGTACAAACACATGTAAAAAAACCTACCAAAATAATTGCTTAGCTCAAGCATATGAAAGAAATAACGCGATTTCTCTGAAACCTGATGATATAAGATCAATGAAATTTTTACAATTTCATTCATGTTTAAACTAAGTTATTAGTTTTTAGACTGTATTTTTTTGTTCTAAAATAACAGATTTCACAGTGACAACCATTTATATTTCCCAGTCATCTTGGATTATTGAATATAATACATTGTTAAAGATAGTGGGATTTTGATTGGCGTATCATTCTCGGTCTGATTTATATACGGATCTTTAACAGCTTATTTCCTTACTCACTAGTTTCGCACATAAGATCAAATTTTAAAATATATAAAATGTATATTTAACCTTAAAAACGAAATATCAAAGAGAGCAGAAAAAACTTCTAGAAAGTTGAAACGAAAATCAAATGCTTCATAGTTAAGATCAATTAAGAATTTTTGTCGACAACGACAATTCTGTTTCTTACAACTAAATGCATCTTGATGTACTTGTTTGTTGTTGATTACAAGTTTCTCTTTGAATTTTTTAACACAGAATCTCGAATCTTTAATTTTTCAACAATTGTTTTGCACTTGTAAAAATATCCCTCTTGTTTGGTTTTTCATGATTTTTTATTCCCAATAGAAAAAAAACATTGAACAATATTTATGACAAGTCATTTTTTTGTAAAATAATATCATACCAAGATCCAATCTATCTCTTCCTGTTGCAAGAAAATAACCTAAGCGCTCTATGAAGCTCAGTTTTTGTTGGATTAACAGACGCTCCTTTTTCATGGGTAGTGAAAAGGCTTGTCTCAGTTTCTGTTTATCCTGGTCAGTTAGGTGGGTGCTGACCTCTTTTAAGTATGGTCGTATATATTCAAATGGCACACCTGTATTGAAAACATTTGAACTAGATAGAAGAAACGTTATTTATGGTTGAACGATGTTTAGATTATAGTTTTAATTAATTTTTGCTGTTATGTAAAACGATCTAATTTGCTCATGAACGAAATTCTTATTTCATTGAAAGTACTAATTATAATAATAAATAACAGGCCTTCAAATATTACCTGAAGCATAGGCCGTCTTATGATATATATCTTAAGTCTAAGTATTTTTATCAGTTGCGATAAAGTTAGCGCACCGTCAAAGGTTTCTTACGATCTTCGGATAGCCCTAACATTGTTATGGTAAAAAATTACAAAAAAAACATAAGACACAGAAGTCGCATAGGTAACAGAAGTCAGGAGTCGCAAACGGGCGACGTTACGCGTTACAGAAAAATCAAAGACCAAGATTACCAATGACGATTGTTCGAAATCGACTTTTAACATTTTAGATTGGAAATAAGAATATCTAGATTGGACATAAGAATATCTTTTGAATGCCTATTATATTCTAAATATGAAGGAAGCTTGTATGCAAGTTTTACCAATGACTATTAATTTCACCAGGTATAGTTTTAAAAGGAATAGAATGAAGTTTAAATTAATTGATTTAGTTTTAAATTTTTTTTAAAAGATAGCTGCAGGAATTTTAGTCAACTAGTAGGGCGCATTGTGTATGCCCGATGGAATACCCACTGATATAGACATAAAAGCTCACAGCATTCAGGCTCAGTCGTATTTTGAATTAGAATTACAATAAGATTAGAATAAGTATTTAGATCGTTTTTTCCACTGCTTAAATCTTTCACTCTTGCATGAGTAGAAGTGTATAATGAGTCAAGAAGAAACTGGATATTCACGAAGTGACCATTTAGAACATGAGAACATACTAAAGATATCGGACGTTTATGAGAAACGAAAGCACAGCCAACAACACCTAACTCCCTCATATCCCAAGAATGAAATTTCACATTAAACTGACCATATTACACTTGCATGCAAGTAACCACTGAATGAAACAAAGCAGAACAAATTACACGACGACACCAGGTTAAATATAATATAAAATAAAAGGAATAATATTCATACCAGTGCCAGCTTTGATAACTATCTGGATAGGGATAGATTTCGTGATGAAGTGCAGGAAGAATTCTTCATTTTCAGACAATAGAGGTTCATGTATACTTCTCTGAATGTAATATTTTAGTTTGTCTCTTTCGTATTGCACAACTCGAACAGAATGTCGTAAAACTTGATTCTCACTACGAAGCTGTAGTATAAGTAGAAGCTCCGCTACACAGTGTTTTCTGACAATAAGAGCGTTTGCTTCTTAAAGAAGTCTTATTAGATCTTTGTCGTAACCAAGGTTTGCAACCTTTTCTATCATATGTCGGAAATAGGAATGGACACTTTCATTTGATAATGCCTGTAGTGGATCTGGTTTCCTGTTCTGCATTACATTATAAAGGTAAACAGCTATTACTGTTAAGGCTGTGGTTACGGTTGAAGTCGTTTTTATCTCGTTTTGCAATTCACTTAATTGGTAGTGTTCCAACTGCTTTTGTAGAGCTTTATTTCTCTGGAAATAATACTGTAGTTGTTCGTTCAACTGAATTCCTGTATCAGCTTCATTGCTTGGTGATTCTGAAACAAACAAAAAAAAAGAACAAATGGCCAAAGGTTAACATTTCCCAACTAGTTCGCTTTGTCCGTGTTTGCACTAAAGTTTCTGATTTTAATGATTGCAAGCTACATCTTAATTGTAAAATTTTGCAGCAGGAATACAGTTATCATAAGCTTCTCAAGACTTAAAAAAAATTATATAACCGTTACAAAGATTTAATACAAAAAACGGATGCAACTGTAGAATTTTATACGACAAGGGATATCACATCCTATGTTCTATGGAAACATTGAATATATAGCTTACAAATTTTAAAATGACCTCTTGAATCTCACTGTTCCATTAAACAAACTAATACACAAGGAGTACAATTTCGACGTTGTAGTCAAGGTATTTAAGCTGGTTTTTGTTGGTACAGATATTAGTAAACCGATCGCATCCTTAAACAAATATTAATAAATTTGGCATTGCATTCATCTCGTCTTTCTTCATGTATATTGACAACACAGTATTAAGTCGTCAGACATACTGTGTTTTATGACCTTTCGTGTTGAGAGACTAGATGTTTCATCAACAGGAATCTCACCTTAGCTCGCTTGCAGTTACGGCGAGCATTCACTAGTGACTTATCTTCTTTTTGCATGCATTTTTGCTAAGGATATATATTGTTATCAAGGTTCTCTTTAGTCGGATTGGATGACTTTCTGTTTAATTTTTATACTGTTTTCGTCTGTTACTTCTTTTCTTTTTTTCCTTTGATCACTCGTTGGGGAGGGTTGGGTACCGACTAAACTAGTTTAACCCCACCACATGTCTCCTGTGCCAGTCCCAAGTCAGGAATTGTGGTCATAGGTTTGTCTTTGAAATACAGATTTGTTACATGTACATTTTCGATATTATTCTGGTAAGAGCAGTACTAGTTTACGCATACATGATTTTTTATTTGGGGCGATTTATAGATTTTCACAAAGAGTGGTGTTTCATCCTTGTTGAAGGCCTTGTGGAGACCGCTGCACTTGAAAAAGTCCCTGTTTTTCTTGTGGTTGGAATGCAGTCTCTCTGACATTTACTCCATATCGAAAGTCTATGTTAAATCTAAATGTTCAACAGTAGCTTTAAAACAAAAATACCAGACTTAATGAATGGAAAATAGATAGTAACATTTCAAATTAAACATAAAATAATAATATACTAAACGCCAATAGATATGAAACACCTGACGTTTGACGCCCCTGTTTCTAATTTTGGACGTAAAAATATATGAACTGATTCCTTATTCTTAAAATCTCGCAGTTCAAAGTGCGAAAATTGGTGTTAGTAACTTGCAGTATGGACTCAACAGACATAGCTGAACCGCTTCTAAACTATAACTGGTATTGCGCGGTTGATTTTTTCTGTTTTCATTATAAAATGATATAAAACATACATCATATGAACACCTTCATATGAATTACCTTTTAGATGAAAAGTTTCACTTTCCAGCAAAATAAGATCTATTCCAACGGATAAGAATACTTGCTTTCCTCTTGAATCGAAATTTGAGAAGGCCTCCACACACACTTCCGGGATCATGAATGTAATTAAAAAACTTTGTGTTGCTTTCATTCCTTGTACCGTTACAAAATATGGTGGGACATTTAAGTAAGAGCTAGCCATGGCGCGGATATTTTCCAAATTTTGTCTGTCGAATCTTCCTGTCGCAGGAACATGAAATCGAACAAACTTGTATCCGTTGACTGAAAATAAAAAGCATCATGACATTTAATGGGTTATAATTATAAGGGATTCGAAGATACCAAAGGAGAAAACAAAAATCGTTAAGTCGGAAGACCATGGCCAGCAAAATGAAACGGATGACAAACATAAAGCACACAATATTACACTGAAAAATAAAGCATGAGTAACAAGAAACCTACAAAAACCAGGGTGAGTTCTGGTGCTCCGGTAGGGTAAGCAACTCCTGCTCCACTAGTGACACCCGTCGTGTTACTCAGTAGTCAAAGCCGGTATATTGTCACAATCGGTGTTAGTCACAACCGGTATAGGAACGGATTTGTATCATGACAGTCGGAAGATATCCATTGTCATCTATGAAATGAATATTTCGTACCGGTCAACCAAATCATGATGGCGACCGAAAAACTTCCGGAGTGATGACTCAAATCTTTCCATGAGGAACCCTTGGCTAAGTAGCTTTCTAGTCAGCTGCAACCCTCTATCAATAAAATTCTGATAGGAAACACAAACCCCGGAGTAGCGTATCAATCGAGAGATATACACTCCGTATGCAGGTTTGGCTTGAATGTTGCTAGACATGAACGGAAAGTTTACAATCGGAAAATCAAGTCATCTCTCTTGTCGTAAATTTTTGTTCTTAACCCGTTCTTACTGTCAATGTCTAGGTATAAGTCTATGTAATAAGCAGACCTTTCTGTTTCTGTAATATCCTTGATTTCAAGTTCAATGGGATAGATGAGGTCAACATAGTCACCAAATTAGTCACGAGTTATTTAGTGAAAGGACATCATCTTTAAAGCGGAACGTGAAACCAAACGATTGAACCATTTTTTTTCTTCTCTCTGTAGAAGGCTCTGTATGAAGTCAGCTTCATACAAATAAAGGAATATATCGGCGAGAAGGGGTGCACAGTTGGTCCCCATTGGAATGCCGACAGTCTATTGAAACACACGCCCGCCAAACATTACAAAACAAAAAGAAAACAAACAAAACAGACAAGAAAGGCACTGATCACGCAGAAGGACAGAATTTTCGTCGTTTTAAGATATATCGGTATGTGCAATTGAATATACATTTTAATGCTCTCATCATTTAGAACTTTCTATATAAAATTAGTTTGATGTGATAAAAATGTACATATGAGCTATAAAAAAGAAAATGTGCATAATCTTATCTTGATGCATTAGTTATGGAACCAAATACTTCATGAAAATGCATCGGTTTGAATCTCTCTTTTCATCCTTGCGCAACAAAATATCGACTCGGTAGAACCTCTTACGACGGAAAACTGCTTAAATAATTTATTTGCGGAAAAAGTGTTTTTAGGATAATCTTAAGAGTCAGTCTGTCGGAAATCCATGCGAATTCGTGTAAGTGGAGTTTCTTCTAATAAAGTTAGAATTCTGCACAGCTGTTATCTTTACCAAAATAGCGTTCATGGTAATATATATATATATATATATATATATATATTGAAAAAATGAGAGGTAATCTCTAAAGCTGTGCGTTCAGAAAATAGCGATTATAAACCCGGAATCAGCTATAATAAATATTTATTCTTTGTTTGTACAATATGATTGCTAATTCATGTTTAATTTCCTTTAATACGCTCTCTATGTTAAAAAACATATATGATATCTTTTTCTTTTTAAAAGAAAAAAAACTTTACAATAAGACCTCAAAAAGTATCATTTTGAAAAACTGCAAAAAATCGCAAAATCCCCTCATTAAGGGGGTTAAGATATTCTGGAAAAACTTCAATGGCACATAAAATTTGGTATATTTAGTTATAGGATTGCGATTTTCAAGAGAATGATCTTCTACCAAAAACTGATGTGTAAAATTGCATTGGCAACAAAAAATAAGATCTTTACTACTTCGAAAAAAATATGTATCATTAGGGGATCATACATTTGTATTTTCAGTGAGTTTTGAGAACCTTTCAGTCATTGTCAGGGGCTGTCATCTTGGATCCAGAAATTCTCGATGTGGATTTTCCTGAACATATCTTAACTCACAGAGCAGGAATAAAATTTATTTGAATTTAATCAACCTAAACAAACATATGTTTATCATTTATCTAATGTAAAATTTCAATTTTTTTCCCTTGTTGTGTAAGGGGAGGTAATTCAGATAATTGACATGATGACTCCCACCTAGTTGATAACAGCTACAAAAAACAATATCCTCTTTGTCTTTATTTCATAGTTGAAACCTGTATATACATTTTCTTAATATCTATACAAAATATATTTAATAAAATATGAAGCGAAAACATAAGCTAAGTGATGAACATTATACAAATTGTATAATATATGAAATTTAAAAAAGAACCATTTCTGAAAATAAAACATATGTTCACATACGATGATGAACATAATACCTTTTTTTATAATAAATGAAATTTAAAAAAGAACCATTTTTGACATAAAACATATGTTCACATTTTTTAAATATTAAAAACTTTAAAAATAAAATAGACAAAGAAATTGTGATTTCCTCATAATTAACAGAAACAGTTTAAGTCAAATTATTGAAAGAATGCTCATAACATATTAGAAATAATTATTGTAAAAGTGAAGTAACCGACGAGATTGAAAACAAGATGTAAATGGTTATGTTAAAGAGATATAAAATATATTAATAGAGTCTGCTAAAGAAACATTTGGTGTGTATGAATTTAACCATAAAATTTTAAGTGTTTGAAAAAAGAAAGCAGTGGTCAAGTGTTGATTTAAAAAAAAGCAAGTTGTGAATTTTGGAAATCACAACGCTTATATTGACATTATGAGTTAAATTCTCTCTTTACATATATTTCTGAATTACTCAGTGTTAAGAGAAAAAGTAACATTATGTCGTTGTAGATTTTGAAAAGGATTGATTTTATCCAAATACAATCGTCATTTTTCAAATTGTTTAACAATATATAAGATTACCAATGTTGAATAAATATGGAAAATTTATGTATGCTATATGTATATTTCAAGGAGAAACCTCTCATCAGTAGCATTAGAACCAAAACAGGGGGAGTCCAAGATCCAAACATAGAAAAAGAAGCACTCAAATCCAAACAAATCGAAATAGATAGCCAAATCCGACGGCAGGGACATCTACTATGTGCGATACTCTTAGAGGCCTTTCCCTATTTTAGGGCTTTAGAATTTAAACGAACACAGCAACATTTCAGTAAAACATTGTTTGATAAATTTCATGCCAGACAAGTCTGAGAACTGGGCTGGTGAATACCCTCGGGGACTCCTGGCCAACCAGCAGAGGTATCGGCCCAGTGGTTTAGTAGCATAAATGGTAAATCTTTAAGAGTAGTTCTAATATAATAATGTAAAATTACGTATTGTGCATATTAATCAATTCTCGGACACATTTGCATGCGAAATCGGTTGATGAAAATTTGTCTCCCTAGTTATTCTGTATGTATCTAAACGATTTACAAGATTTTCTAAACATTTTCCATATTAGAGATGTTAATTCTATAAGTTCTGTTCGGGAGAATGAATTGACTGTATATCTCAATTTTTTTCTTTTATAATATGCGGGTGACATAAATATTGTTAGCAGAATCAAAAGATGATTTACAGCTCTTATAAGACAAATTTTCAGAATATTGTGATGAGTGGAAATTTTAAATTAATGTTTCTAAAACCAAAGGGTTGAAATAATACATATCTTGGAGCATTTTTTCTAGAAGAGAAAATACCTCAAAGATATTCAAAAGATGTACAAAGAACAATTTATCAGTTGAATATCAATTGGAAATGTCTGACAAAATTGTTGCCCCAATCTTGTTAGACGGTAGTGACGTATGGGGATTTGAAAATCTTGATTCATTGAAGTTGTGCTTACCCTTCTGGAGCACCTAAACTCACCCTGGTTTTCGTAAGGTTCGTGTTAGTTTTTTCAGTGTGGTATTGTATGTTCTATGTTTGTCTTTCGTTTCATTTGTTGGCCATGCTCTTGTTTGTCTGGTATCTTCGAATTTTGTAAGCATATTTTACGATAGAAGCACTCAACACCACATTTTATTGTGCTTGGAGAATTGGGAAGATTTCCTTGAGCTATTAAGGTAAAACGGCGTATGGTTAATTTCTGATGTCGTTTACTTAATGGTAATAAAACAAAATTATGCACAAATTGTTATATGTCAATTTTAATAATTATGGTTTTGTTGATAAATGACAATGTTTCATCAAAAGTATATTGCGGTCTTTTAAATATTATGTTGAGACAGAATGCGTCATTAAAACAATGGATCATTTCCAGTATTGATCTTAAATACCATAATTCAGCATTATTACTTTATATATATATTAACGTCAAAATTATAGTCAACGAACATTCTTACAGAAGCGTCGGATCGCATTAGAACGATACAGTACAAATATAAATAATATAAACGTC
>JAULBM010073342.1:0-10020 GCA_032357055.1 Geukensia granosissima | reverse complement strand
CAACCAAAAATAACACTAGTTTTGAGGATAATGCGAGTCAAAATGATCACTTATATTGTCATATTATGGTGTGTTCATCACTTTACTGTGTCCAACACATTATTGTGTCAAGCAGAATATTGTGTCCACACTAACCCAAAAGATCTTTTGTCCACCTTTCACATTTCAACGTGCTGCGGTCGTATTATGTGCTTGTGAAGCGTCTCCGTTATGCCCCTGCCTTTAGTTGATGAGGCATTAAGTGTTTCCCCCCATACATCCTGTCAATTTTCATCAAATATTTCACGGCTTGTGTTTATTTGAAATTTGGTCTGAAGCATCATCAGGGTGTGTTGTACAATTTTTTTCCTTTTGAGGTCTGTTTAAATATACTTCATGTTTGCGGAGAATTTCAAAATTTTATTAATACTCTCTGACAGTTTACACTGTAACAAGAGGCAGACATGAAATACCCGATATGCAATGACGAACATAATAGAAGTGATCGATTATACATAAAACACACGTAGATAAATAATTAAGTACACCTGACCTACATTTCAAACATTTATATACAAACGTACTCATTGGTGCGTTACCGCAAATAGTCATATATTGGTATCATTACAGATATAGCAATACATACATAATATCAAAGATAACTTGACAATTATAGATACTTGTTTATTTTCCTCGGAAATATTGCTAAGTTGTTCAGAACCTTAACATTACAATAAAATAGGAGAGCTTTGAACTTGTGTTCTGTAGGGTTATTTTTATAATAATTTTGTGTATAAGAATTTCTCAAATGAATAATATTTGGATTTGAACATTTAAACAAATAATGAAATTCATTTCCCAAAGACCTGTCGTTACATAGAGTACAAATACATTCTTCATGTGGAATATTATACTATCTACCAACTTCTACTGGAAATTTGACATTCGAAAATCGTAATTCACATATATATACATACATTTTTCTTTTTCAAGTTTGCAGAGAGATTTTTCCAAACAAAAATCTGATTTGAATAAGGAATAGAGTTTGCCTCGTGATGAATTCTCAATGTCACTATGCCACTTTTGTACAAACTGGTCATTTAATATTTGTTTTACCACGTTTTTGACTACACCGTTACATATAATACATTGACTGTTCCATACAAAACTAAGACCTGTTTCATCTAACACTGACTTGACAAACAATAACCATTTGGAATTACAATTTTCTAATACATACATGTTATACAATAATTTATACATAATACCTGATAATTTTGTTTCACCAAGTAGAAGATTTGTGACCAATAATTTAATACAGGCGTTTTAACTTTAATTGCTAATGGGTATCTTAACAGTTTCACCATACACCATAAAGTTTTGAGTACTTGATCTAAGTGATAGTAACTTTTTCAAAAATTGTAGATGAACTTTTTCCAATATGTCTATGTTCTCATAACCCCAAATTTCACAAGCATATTATAATATAGGTTCTACGAGAGAATCAAATAGTGTCAACTGAATATCAACAGGAATAGCCAAGTTTCGAGTTTTTCTATATAATGCATACAACGACTTTCGGGCTTGTTCTGTTAACTTCTTTTTTGCTATAATAAATTTACCGTTATAGTGAAACAGTATACCAAGGTATGAATAAGATTCAACTAATTCAATATTTGATTCAAACAAAACAAAATTTCGGCCAGGTGTAACCTTTCTTTTTGAGAATATCATAATCTTAGTTTTCTCAACATTTACAAATAATTTCCATCTTTTACTAAATTCTTCGAAAACTGTTAAACAATTCTGTAAATCATTTGCTGAATCTGCTAATATAATAGTATTATCTGCATACAAAAGAACAAACATACACACTCAAATGTTCTTGGATTTTACTTGATAGTGTCTGGAGTCCTGTAATATTATTGATTAACAGATATTCTTCAAGATCCGATAAAAATATTGAGAACAAAAATGGAGATAAATTTTCCCCTTGTCGAACCCCAAGATCACACGAGAAAAATCCAGATATATTGCTACCCTGTTTAATGCAAGATTTGATATTGTCATACATATTAAAGATAACCCTTGGTATTTTTCCAGTAATTTTACTCTCTATGAGATTCTGCCATAACCCTATCCTCCAAACAGTATCAAACGCTTTTTTAAAGTCTATAAAGTTTCAAAATATTTTTTTCACCACAAGAAAAAAATAATTCAATCAGAACATTTAACACAAATATATTATAAAGCGTTGAAAACCCTTTTCGAAAACCTGCCTGTGCCTTTGGTATAATTTCAAATCTGCAATTTTGTTAATCGATCGTTTAGAATAGCAGTAAAGAGTTTACCCACTGAAGAAACCAGAGTGATACCGCGATAGGAATCCGGATTAAGAGGGTCCCCTTTATTTTTATAAATAGGTAAAATAATTCCGAGCGTCAAGGTCTCTGGAATAATTCCGCAATGTAATATTTTATTAAATAATTTATTGTACAAAGGCATAAGCAAATTTACAGTAGACTTTATATATTCATTTATAATTTCGTCATACCCAGGTGCTTTGCCATTTTCATGTGCTTTATTGCAGATAGTATTTCATTATTAGTTATTTCACCATTTAATATATTATTAACAAAATCATCAGGTAATACAAAATCATTGAATTAAGATTTTTAAAATACTCATATAATTCATCTATTGGTATTTCTGCTTTATCATGTACAGTTTTCTGCATATTATTCAAAATTTTCCATAATTCTTGGGGTTCATTTTCAGATGTAGTACGTAGATCATTTTCTAGTTTGAACTGGTATTTTTGAAAACATTTATTCATAATAAATCTATATTCTTTACATGCCACTTTCAACGCTAACCGTGTATCATATGTTTTTGTCGAATTATAATTTTTTCTGACATTAATTAAATTTCCATGTTGTAAATATCCTGGCTTGTGTATGTTTGATTGACTTGATATTTTGATCTGAAGCATTATCAAGGTGAGTTGTACCATGTCTAGTTTTATTTGTCTACTTCCTGTTTGCTTGAGTGAGGGCATCCATATCCCATGGACACATTTTCTCTATATTTTAAACATTTTATGTTTTCTCCCAATTTGAATACAAACATGGCTGCTCTGAACAATTCTTGTTTCTGGTTAGTTGATTGTTTTTAAAAAATTATCTCATACCTGCCAACATTGTGCCCATAGTGGATTGTATGCAGAAGAAGCATTTCAGCATTCCAAAAATCTTTAATAGTAGCCTTTTAATTGAGCTATCTTTGATCTAATAGCTTCTATCTTATGTCAAAACTATTTGTTAATGTTCACATTTTTCAATCGTAATAAATAGATAAAAATGCTGACTATATTTTTTTTAGGTTTGAGGGCTTCCATGGGGGATAGCTGGCAGGTATGGTCGTTTCTGAATCCACAAATATAAACACGTTGAAATTTTGGACCAAAAGGTGGCCATATACCTTTTCCTTTTAGATTTCATGACACAACAATAAGAAATCGCACAAGAAATATTTCATTCTAAAATATTTTAGCTGAAAATTACTATTTGCTTCCTTCCAAAAATATGTATTTGATGTTTTTGTTAACAAGGTGTTTTAGAAAAAAATACTTTTGAACAAAAAATATGTTTACAAGGTCACAGTTTTACCAATCACAGGAATCTGGACTTTTTTAGAATGACCAATCATGCATTGTTTATTAAAACGACTGTGTGCTTGTTCCTTCAGATAAAGAAGCCAATAATATCTTAGTATTATATAGAGGTCCTCCACAATGAAATCCATTGTTCCTACACTTTCTAAGCTACATACTTGCCAGATCAACAGAAAAAAAATGCTCTCGCTTTTCATTCAATTTAGAAAAATCCCTTGGAGGAACCTTAAAATTTCTATAAAACGCAACAGAGAAAAAGTTCTGGTAACTTATGCATATTTTTATACACATTCTTTGTTTTACTCCACTCGAAAGGAAAATTCCGAAACGACTCGATCTGATTTTTATGAAACTTCATACCTTGAGGGGACACGATTTTTATGAAACTTGATATGCAGAAATGACATAATTGACTTGTGCATACATGGGGGTTTCTCTGCTAAGCACGCAGCATATGAAATAAGAGCAAAGACTGGTGGGCCCAGAGTCAGAATAAAGAGTCTGGGTAAAGTGGAAAGTCTTCCTGTTGCTTTCGTGAGCTAGCACGTTAAAAATCCGACTCGGTGTGTTAGTCTAGCCCAAAGCAGGGTTCATCATCATCATTCATTAAAATGCTCTCGTCCTTCATATACATGAAATATTTGCCACTGGACGTTATTCAACATTCAATCAATCAACCGAAAACAACTCTTAGTTCTTAATTTCTTTTTCAGATTTAATTACTGCTTCAAGAAATAATAGCAAAAACATGAGAGACTCAGTTCAGTGAAACATACTAAAATAAACAGCTAAATGTAACCACCCAGTTAAAGGCTACATCTAACAACACGAATGTCCTGGCTTCCTAAACTTCATAAAACTCCATATAAGTCTCGGTTCATTTATGCTTCCAGTATATGCACTACCTCTGAATTTTATAAACTTCTGCTCTAACTACTTTTATTATTAACTACTGTAATGTTATGAAATTTATATATATCAACTACTTTTGACTGCTAAAAATTCACTAGATGTTTTAAACTAAGTCTGTCCAAGTTCCATTTTCTATACATTAGGCAGCTATGGTTTTCTACTCTTTATACCACCTGACCAAATATTTAGCTTATTATGGAAACGTTTTCGTATCTAAATTCTACCTCTACCAGCTTGCGGCCACCATCAATAAGCTGATTTTTTTCTAACTTTTTCAATACACATACAAATTGGAAATATATTAAAGTAAACTGAATTTTGGAAAATTTGTGCTTTACATTTATAATTTTATAAAAACATCCTACAGTAGTCTAGATTAAGTCCGGTAGGTGAACCTAGAATGTTTCAAGGCTCCCGGCTCCCGGCGTTGACGCTGTTATTTGGTAGGGCATTCTATTCCTTGATCGTTTTAGGAAAAAAAGATTCATTTCGTAGTTCTGTGCGACAAGATGGTAATTGGTAAGCATTTGAGTTGCTATTTCTAGATGTTCAAGACTATTGTATACGTTCAAGTGTATGTTCATGTAGGTGGTCATCTCGCACTAGTGGTGTTCTTTTCCGAGTGATGGAAAATTACACTTTTCCGGTGGATTTATGTTTGAAAGTAACTTTTCTATCCCACAAACAGTGATGTTCAAATCCAGTATTGTAGGATATTTTGTTCCGGTCATCTTACAACTTTGTTGGAAATTTTGCCAAGTAAAATTTGACTTCTCTGAGAATGCCGATTTGAACTGGTTGTTTAAGATATTTGCTTTTTTCCACTGGGTCTGAGTGTAGAAACCGCAGCCTTAATTTTGTAATGGTGGAATCGTTTCCGTTTGATCTTTCATGTTTTATAAATGTCCAGAATCGTTACATACAGTTTGGTTGTTATAATATCATTTATGTATTCCCAATATGCCTGTCTTATTACACTCCGTGCTAGCCTATTTAGTTCCTTATATTTCTTTTGTAAACGCGGATATTCTGGGATGCTGTTTTTAGGACATTCATGGCATCAAGGAAACTAAAAATCGAACAAAATTTTCATTTAGGCCACTCAAAATTAATTAAAGGTTCTTCGGATTCGCTCGCTTCTAATATTGTGGGTTCAAAATTAAAAAAAAAAACTTGAATCGCTCCATTTTTATCTCACTTTTTAGAATTTTTTACTGATATATAAAAATAAAAATTTGCTCGCTCGCTACTAAAAAAATACAAAAAGTATACTGTTGTTTTTGCATCAATTTTTGAGGTTGCGCTCCATCAATTATATTGTCATTTCAAGAAAAAAAATTAAAACAAAAAAAAATTCCCTCGCTCGCACCTATTTTTATCACAAAAAATCCAAAGAGCTAGAAATAAATTTGGACTGGCCTTATTATCAGATTAACATAATTAATTTTACAAAAATAAGGAACAGTTGAAGACAGTTAATTTCACATTTCAAAATTTAGTCACTTTGATCTCAAACACATTTAACTTGGAGAGGCCAGGTTTCGCACACCTGCACGAGAACAGGGGGCTGCACCTATTCAGACGAGTAACCTGCCTTAAAGTCGTTATTGTTAACATGCACATTTGTTTTGATAACAGTTTGGACCTATATTCCTTGTATGCCAACAAAATTTTACAGGTAAAATATCGGAAGATCAAAAGATGTTGGCACTCCAGGAATAAACCGTGACCTTGACAATAGAAAACATTTGACACAAATAAAAATTCAAAAATTTCCACAGGTTAACTACCCGTTTCATAACAAAATTCTAAGAAGAATTGCATTCCAAAACATACATGTGAAATATGAATCATCAACTGTATGATTTTGAAGAAATATCCCTTGTTTTTATTTACTTCTAAAATTTCATATTCAACATAATTTTTTCGGTCACAAGAAACAGGTTTAATTGCAATCCAGTCCGTCTTCAGCAGCCTGTGAGTACACATCCTTTTTTGGTATCTACATGATCTACGTCCCTGTCATGGATGACTCGGAACAACTTTTAGTTAATTTGGTCTAGTGTTTTCAGAGGGGACTGCAGGAGCAGAGTAATGGCAAAAGCTTACATATTTTATCTCGGCACCCTCTCACCAGGCTAAAATCAAATTGTGGTTGCTATAAAGAAAAATCCACGACATAGACAGCTTATCTACAGGTTTCTGCCTTGGTACAGACAAAAAATTTATTGCGGAGGCACGGATAATTATTTTTTGTGGCCCAACCCTTGCAAAACTAAATGGCTGCATACAGAATGAAGATTATCGAGATATTTTCAGAATTAAATGGGAGAGCGAGAAACCTACGGGTCCTGCAAAATGAGAAAGACATTATGAAGACATTTAAATCCCAATAAACAAACGAGACAAGACACAGACTATACAAACAAGTAAAAAGGATAATCTTAACATATCCTTGATTTATGCATACCCTCTTCAGACACCCTCCGCAATGCCCTTTTTACAATCCAGTAGTAGTCATCTATGGTATGTGAGAAAGCTATTTTGTCACACCAGGTTAGGGGGAGGGTTGAGCGCTCACCAACCGGTTTAACCCCGCCACATACTTATGTGCCTGTCCCAAGCCAGTAACCAAGAGGCCTTTTACAGCTACCGTTAGGGTATGGACTATGGTTCATTGTTTAAAGGCCATCGGTTTAAATTCTACTGTCATTTTGGTGGGTGGCTGTCTCATGGACAATCATGCCACATCTCCTATTTTTATATTAAATGGTATTTTCTTCACGTTTTTTTACAAAACAGTATAAAATCGTCGGACATACGTGTACTGTGTATGATCACATCTCGTGTTGAGGGGGTTTATGTCTTATCAACCCGAGTTTGCTTTCAGTAACTGCGGGCATTATTGAAGGCCTTGTGGAGACCTCTAGATTTGCTAGGATAGATTAACCAATCATTTTGCCGCTTCTAGGATCTTGTAAGTAATTACAACAAAATGATTGGCTAATCTATTCAATGACTCTAGGACACTCACACGGGGATGTCTACAGCATTCTTCAGACTCTTACGCCGCGACATAGTAAACGGGAGCAAGATGAGATTATGATTTTAATCAGATTGTTAAAACATGCTATTTGACACCTTCTGCAGTTTAAGTTTTTCGTGGATATCTGAAAATACTAGTTATACTAATGTTGAATACATATGGTGAATATCAAAGAGTACCCCTCACCAGCAACATCAGCAACAGAACAAAAGGAAAAACCGAGATCGAAGTTCACTCCAACAGAAATGACTTCTAATAATGGGATCCATTTCGAAGCCTCAACGTAATTTCGAGGTTCAGAATAAATACCATTATTTCCTGCCGTGCGAAATTTCTTTTCAGATGGGTCTGACATCCGAGCTAAGTTGTAAATACCCTCGGCAAATTGTTTCAGAATACAAGTTTACCAATGTTACGTATAAATTAAGTAAATATTTCTATCACAGGCACTAAACACTTTATTGATATTAATCCAATAGAGTCAATGGGAAGAAAATACATTATTGACACTATTTTCTTCCCATTGAGTCTATTAGATTAATATCAATACAACGTCAGTGTCTGTGATTTTTATACTTAGAATAAGAATTTAGGTATGTTTATATTATTCATGCAGCAGTAACTGCCATAAATGAAATGCAAGACAGGCTAATTTATGGAACTTTAATCAGTGAAAAGACAGTAAATTACATTCTATTTCGTTCAAATACTAAGTAAATTTTTAATATCATTTAATTTGTACAGTTTAGGTCTCATTTGTAATTTAGGTATGGTTATGCAGGAACTGTTAAATAAATACTAGCAATAAACACGGACTATAAAAAATGGCAATTTTATGGTACTTTTACCAATGGATAGACCAGATAGACCTAGAAAATAATTTACTGTGATGAAATTTGTATATTTTTAAGGATTCATTATTAAATAAACAAAAACCACCATAAATAAAATATAACCGGCAGGCTGTAAAAAAAGCAAGTCAAGCCATTTTATGGAATTTTTCCAGTGAAAAGACAATAACTTATTCATTCATATACTTATATTATACTTAAATTTTATAATTTTATTTAAATTTGTACATTTTAAGGTATGTTTATATTATTCATACAGCAGTAACTGTCATTTTTACAGCAATAAACGTGCTGTAAAAAATGCAAGTCAGGCTAATTTATGGAACTTTTATCAGTAAGGAGAAAATCATTTGCATTCTATTTCATTCACATATTTAATAGATTTTTAATGTTATTAAATTTGTACAGTTTTTGGCCTTATTTGTAATTTAGGTAATTAATATAAGCAGGAACTGTCATAAATTAGCAATAAACGGGCTGTAAAAATGCAAGTCAAGCCATTTTATGGTACTTTTACCAATGGATAGACCTAGTCAATTATCAAATGCTATTAAATTTGTACATTTTAAAGCCACATTACTGATTTAGGTATGTTTGGGTATTTAACATAAACACTGGGACTAAAAAACACAATTTTAGTCCCAGATAAACACAAACAATAAACAGGCAGTATAAAACTTTTTATGGCATTAATAACTTGCATTCTATTCCATTCATATCGCTAGTCAATTATTTAATGCTATTAAATTTGTACATTTTAAGGCCTCATTAACGTAAACGAAAACCACCATAAATTCCCAATAAATATGCTGTAAAAATAATGTTAAGGGTTAATGTACATTTAACTGAGTCTCTCCCTTATTGCTAATTTGGAAAAACCCCTTGAAGGATCTGCATGTTCAAATTATTTAACATGCAATTTTGAAAAATATTCCGGTAACTTCTGTATATTTCGAAATTTTAAACGTGTTCTTAATTTGGATTTTTGAATTTTGTAAAATGAAAAATATTGATAGGTTTTCTATCTATTGGCATTTATTTATACGTAATGTTGCTTGGCGGTACCAGAAATGTACAAACGTAGACAAAAAAAAGAAAAAAAATCGACGATTTTCACATGAGCACAGGGCAAACACCGACGCCTGGGATATCTTTAGCACCCAACACAGTTCATGACGTTCGTTTTTTTTTTAAACCAATCCAAATCCGATGTTCAACGAGAATTCTCGAATGATTATAAGATTGTCCATGTTGTTTTTGGATAACTTCAGGGACGTATATAACAGATCTATACGTCCCTGAGTTTAGGAGAATTGTAAGGAATAGTAAAATTTTATTTTTTGTTTACCCGTCATTCAGTCCAACATACATTTTCTGCATTTTTTTCTAAGCGCTTACAGATACTGAGCTGATTTTTTGTATGGAAGTCTACCACCATGAGTAACAGATCAAGTGTAGGTTCCGTTTCGCCGCGATGATTTTAAAAGGAATTCGAAGATACCAAAGGGGCAGACAGAAATCGTTGAGTCGGAAGACAGACAAGACCATGGCAAACAAAA
>JAULBM010073341.1:0-19764 GCA_032357055.1 Geukensia granosissima | reverse complement strand
GAAGTTAAAATTCTACGGTCACTTGGTGGGTGGCTGTCTCATGGACAATCATGCCACATCTCCTATTTTTATATTATCAATCCGTTTTTTCCGGAGGACATATGATATTTCCAGTGTGTTTGTTGACAATAAAATATGTCACTTTGTAAGATTCTGTTAGCGTTTTTAAAGTTTATTTGTACAGGCGAAAGGTTTATATTGTACAATTTTAATACGAAGCTGAATCGCTCCACATACAAAGACAATAGAAACTGTTTTCAACAAGATCGGGAAAATACATGGACCATACGAAAAAAACAAGGATGTCCAAGAAAAAATCAAAGACGTCAGAATTTCAGTTTTCGATGTAATTCTATCTTTGACGATTGTGTATCATTTTCATTTTTTAATTTGATTTACAGTCGTATCTTTTCATCAACTTGTATTTTTATACTATAAAATATCCATTTGTATTTTTACATTTTTGGAGAAAGAAGCCAGCACACGCGAAAAAATCCGGTACAAAACTATAGAAAAAAGCGGCTTATCGCAGATCAAGAACAACCGTCGTTTAAACAGGGTTTGCTTCTCTTAAACCGTTTGACAAAAAAATAAAATTTCATCAAATGTAATTCTACAACTTTTAACTGGTTCTACAATTCAAATTTGTTTAAAAAAATATATCCATCTCATCGATTTCAGTTGTTTGGAAAAAAAATAAAATATGTACAAATGTCATTAAACTTTTTTATAATTCGTACCGACAACGGGAGTTCCATTGAAGTGATACCTATATATATATATATTTTTGGAAAAGTGGTGAAGTTTACTTATATAACCTTTTTTTTAATATTTTTCATTTTCTATATCTATTTTTCATATAATTTGTTAACTCCATTATTTTTGATCAAATAGAACCAAAAATGGTTTGAAATAACAGACACGTAAATCACTCAAATTAAAACGTTATCGCTGATATGACAGATCTCTGTATCATCATCAAAAAAGTTATTTCTGTTTAAATTACAAATAATTACTGTTTCAGCTTTAGTGAAAGCGAGTAGATTATATTACTTGCAGTAAGGAAGTATCTACAATTCATGTGTTTCCTTTTGAGGCTCTAATAAAAGAGATCCAGGCAAAACGCCAACATAATTCTACATTGGTTTAAAAGGTGGAATGGAACATCTCTTTATGTAGACTTTATACCAGACTTTCTCCTACACTAATGCCGCCGTATAAAAATATATTTCGCCAATATTGAGCAAAACACAGAGATAGAACTGATTAAGAACAAAATTCAAAATAGCCTCAATTTCGTAATACCGTATAATTCGAATGGTTTCCTCTTACCTGACCCTTCGGGTTTTTCTCCTTTCTTCTCTAAGATGATTTCTTTAATAGGTTCAGACACTATTGTAAAAACGCTTGTTTGTTTGGATTGATTAAAAATGACTAAGGAAATATAAGGGGAATCTGCAAGTCAGATTGATTTTAAAACATTAATACATGTACCACTGTTATCATCATCTGCTGCTCCCCGCTTCTATTATTGTTCCTCCGCTTTTAATTGTCCCAAAAAATTCTTCCTACATTTCCAACGCTTTATTTGGTCATTTATGATTCTATATTTTTGAGGTCAGTTGCTAATTTTGACGTAAAACGGAGACATGAAGTGTGGAAGAGTAACCAGTTCCTGCCTCTTTAAAGACGCATTATCCATTTTTCAATCCCTTATAAGTCATTTTAGGGCAAAGGGGAAGGCTTCATATGATCACAACCTGCAGGTGGAGAAAGCGAACAGTCTGTTTTTGGTTTAATCCGAAAGTTCACAGGAAAAAAAGTCCGACTTCATCCGTAAAACGGATATTTCATGCCGAGTCTACGTAAAATTTCTTGAGTGATGACTCCTACCGAAGAGCAGTTTGAGTCGCAGTATTTCTGGCGACTCGTGCCTAATTGATAGTAGTTAAAATTGACATTAAAAGCTTTAAATTGGTTATTGTTCTTATTTTAAAGCAGGTGTCGAAACAAATGAAAAAAAATCATTCGTGAGGATTTATTCTTATTTCAAGTTTGTGATTTGAACTTTATCTAACAATGAGACATCCATGTCAGTTTATACATTTGACATGTACATGCTATTTTGTGTTCAATGTACATGTTACTCCATGGGAAAAAACAAACTTATGCCGCATAAAGAGCCGATACCTCGCAGATTACGGATAAAACATCATATTAAAATTTACAAAATGTCACTCTTGTCGTTACAACAGATGTAAGACATTAAGAAGAATTTCAACATTAAAAAGGATTTAAATCTGTTAAAGGCTTAAAGGTACAAATCCTCGCTTGTTTAGGAGTGGCACTGATATTGTATCCGGATCCCAGTCATAAAAGGTAGAGATTGAAATCAAATATCACTTGATTTGATGGAAACTAAAGGTTTTTACTGCTTAAACGAATAATTAGCAGAGGAATGGTAAAGTTTGGTTATTAGATTAATATAAATTACAAATTGGATTGAATAACAATAAACTGACCATTATTTGTACAAATTCTGCAATAAATGTAAGATCAATGATGCCTATAAACATGAATTATTGATAATTCGTTATTTGATGAAGGAAATAACACAAAATAAAATTAGTATGCGATAATAAAGTCTTATTTTAATTCAATCTTTGTCAATTGACCTGTAGTTGGCACAAAATATGGGAAAAGGTTTTAAAAAAATATAAATAATTTGTGAAAAATTTTAATACACAGGCCATGTGTATGTGCTTCTTTGTGTATGATAATTCGTAATTTGATGAAGGAAATAACACAAAATAAAATTAGTATGCGATAATAAAGTCTTATTTGAATTCAATCTTTGTCAATTGACCTGTAGTTGGCACAAAATATGGGAAAAAGTTTTAAAAAAATATAAAAAATTTGTCAAAAATTTTAATACACAGGCCATGTGTATGTGCTTCTTTTCATGGTTTTATAGAATGATGCTGCTGACTAAATCTTCTATTTATATATTATTCTTAAAGAGCACATGTCTCTGAACCTTAACCTTAGTTTGCTAAAATTCGATCAAGGACTGCTGACACCTAAATGTGAATTGTTTTCCACGTCAGCTTAGTGTTTTGTTTTAAAGTTGTGTTTATGGCTGGAAAGTGATTGTTACTGTAGCTTGCAACAATTCTTAGATTCAGTCTGTTTTGATATTGATACGATTTATGAGCGGTTAGGGAGAAAATCATTTCAGCTTTTTTATATCAAATATATAAATAGGCGTTTTGTTTACACCTTATTCCTTCCAAAATCTGTAAAAATTGTTAAAACTAGTGAAATACGTGGGAAATTCCATTACTTCATAGCTTTTTATATCGACATAAAATCTTCATAAAAATGTTAATTGCCATAGCTATAGTAAGATCTCAAAAGCAATTATATTTTACACCGTTAGTTCTATATCAGAAGTGACTCGATCTTAAAGTAATAAGAACTTTTATTGATGAAGTCGATTAAATTTGCTTTTCTATCCTTTGACATTAATTATTCTAAATTGGAAGCAAATTTATTTAAATGCAAAACCCGCCTACTCCTCTGAGTGTCCATAAAAACAAGCAGAATTAATCTGTGTTTAACAGGGATTTTTTACTTGTGTAGTCGTGTTTCTAGTCAGTGTATGCATCGACATAGTGCTCTTTTTTTCAGAAAAACAAGGTACGTCTATTGTCAAACAGTAGTATTAGATGCTTATATGCTAGGTTGGACAAGAATCTGGTGACAATATCCGAATACAATCATTGTTCTAAAGGTTTAAACTTGAATTATATACAAAAACGAGGAATGCCCGCACTGTAAACAAAAAACTATACACATTAACAACGTAAACGTAATTTTATATTTATTTATTTTCTTATAAAACAATATCCATATTCTTTCTTTTAAAAATCCGGTATTTATTTAACGGTTAATCAGGTAAAGGATTTTATTAGCAAGTTTTTTTTGTCTATTTTCAATCGTTGTATTATTAGTAGTTCCCTGACCTTTGACTATACACCGGTTTTGACTACTGAGTAATACGACGGTTGCCACTAATGGAGCAGGAGTTGCTTACCCTTCCGGAGAATCTGAACTCACCTTGGTTTTTGTAGGGTTCGTGTTACTCCAGCTTTAGTTATCAGTGTAGTGTTGTGTTCTATGTTTGCCTTTTGTTTCATTTTGTTGGTCATGGTCTTTTCTGTCTTCCGACTGCACGATTTATGTCTGGCCCTTAGGTATCTTCGAATTCCTGTAAAGTAGTAAAATTATTTGCCGGAAGTAGGAGATAAGTTTGTTATAACGATAATAAAGCAGATTTTCAGAATGGGAATAAATTTTTATCGAGTTCAATAGTTACAAAATTGTTATCCAGATACTACGCAATTAATGGGGAATTGTGCTCATAGATCTGTTTTGTGTTCAATATTTTTATTGCATGTACATTTTTGATAATATTAGGTAGAGCAGCACTATTTTACGTAAACGTGATACTTTAGTTAGGACGATTAAGAGCTTTTTGTTGAAGGCTTTATGGATTGTCTATATTTGTTAATTCCCTCCAACTTTCTCGATGTTGGAGTGCAGTCTCTCTGACATTTACCCCATTTCTTCACATTTTCATCTTTACGGACGGGACTTACTCGATCTGTAAAAGTAGTTCAATCTATACAACAAAACAAAATCATTTAAATATGAAGTATTTGATGATGTTTCAATGAGTCACGGGTTGACGATAAATAAAGATTCGATTATAAAAAAATGTCAATCATAGTTTAATGCTACATTTTTATGAACACCATCATCAGGAAACCAAACGTTTATATGAACTAATTCTCTAGGTTATCTCGAGGCTTTAAGTAATAGACAAAAAGCTGTAAAAACACAAAAAAACAAAAATGATGATTTTCAAATGTAACAATATTTGGCAACTCAAGTAAACAATGTAAAACGCGTGACACCTACAAATATTGATTGATTGATTAATTAGTGTTTAACGCCACGTCGGCAGTATTTCAGCCATATCATGGCGAGAACATACATAATATTAACTAAAATGAAATCAAAATAAGATATGCAGTACTAAAATTATCAATTTTGAATAATGTCATCCACTGAGCTATAGGTTCCTGGCTTGAAACTGACACAGAGAGTATGAAGTGGGGTTAAACATGTTTGTGTGCGCTAACCTGACACATTGGTGTAACAAAACGATATTAAACATTAAATAATCAATAAACTTGTTCACAAAAGGTACAAATCTGACGTTCTTATTATATTGAAACATTGAAACTGATTTTATTAATACAAATAATAACAATTCGTATTGTGGTTAAGGAACTCTATTATTGTATTGGGTTACTATTGTGTGATTTTTATAGTTTGTCTTTTATAGCTTTTGCTTGGGAGTAGGAGGGGGGTTAGATCCAGCAAAACACTTTAAACTCATCACAAGTATGATGTACCTTCCTAAGTCTGGAGTGATTATTTGGTTTTTTGTAATCGTATTCTCATTTTTATATCTTTTTGTATAAAAATAACGCAAGATTTGAAGACTATTAAGACTTTTAATGTTTTCTTTGTTTTGGGTGATCAAGGGTTCGTCACAAGGAATGGGTTCCTACTTTGTTGAAAGACTTTGTAGACATCATAATTCATTTTATTTTTTGTTTCTTACACAGATGGAATATGGTCTCCTCGACATTTACCCAATATCGTCACTTTATTTAACCTTTTCAAAGATTGTCTTTACCTTTAAAGTTACAATTATAGACTTTTCAACGAGTGATTTCACGACTAACACGGCGAGTGTATATTTTGAAACAGGAGCTAATATTTACGTTTTATAGGGGCTTATTGTTCAAGCTGTACTTCGCTGTGTAGTGTTATATTGTATGTATGTTCTTTTCTGTCTTAGTTTTTTCTTTTGGTCCTGTTATTATGTCTGTCGTCTGAGCCTTTCCTTTAATGTATATTCTCGTTCCCTTGAATTTTAGTCCCGGTGTTATGTCTACATTCTGTGTCCTTTCTTTTGGTCCCAGAATTATGTCTGTCTTCTGTCCCTCTTAATTTGGGTGCGGAATTATTTCCTCTTCTGTGCATCTTTTTTTGGTCTTGGAATTATGTCAGTCTCATGTTTTTGCGTCTTTTTGTGGTTCCGCTATTATATCTTTCTATCTGCTGTGACTCTTTTTTAGCTCCGGTTGTATGTTTGTCTTCTGTTCCTTTCCATTTTGGTCCCGGAATGATATCTTTCTCCTAATATTGGTCCCCGCATTATCTGTTTTCTGTGCCTTTTCTTTCGGTCTCAGCATGATGTCTGTCATCTATGACCGTTTGTCCCAGTATTATGTCTGTCTTCTATGTTCGTTGGTTTTGGTTTTATATCTGTCTTCTATGCCCGTTGGTCCCGGTATTTTGTCTGTTTTCTAAGCCCGTTGGTCACGGTATTATACCTGTTTTCTAAGCCCGTTGGTCACGGTATTATGTCTGTTTTCTCATTCCGTTGATCACGGTATTGTGTCTGTTTTCTAAGCCCGTTGGTCACGGTATTATGTCTGTTTTCTCAGTCCGTTGATCACGGTATTGTGTCTGTTTCCTTAGCCCGTTGGTCACGGTATTGTGTCTTTTTTTCAAGCCCGTTGGTCACGGTATTATGTCCGTCTTCTGTGATTCTTCATTTTCTCCCAAAAAGTATGCTTGTCTTCTGGGTCACTTCTTTTGCACCTGTTATTATATCTGCTTGTTTTGCATCTTCTTTTGGTCCCAGTCTTATGTCTTTCTTTTGTTCGTCTTCTTTCAACTTGATAAGAGACCTGCGCATATAATAGTAAAGTCTTTTTTTTTAATTTTTCTATTCAAGACATATGAAAGGAAAACGCGAAGTAACGGTCATTGCTACTATACTCTATGTCAGAGTTTGTTGGAACGGGTAAAAAGGTTTGCCGTATTCTTATGAAATAGTGTTTATTTTGTAGATTGAAAAAGTGCAAGCAAGTTGCAATAATACTTTTTAGCAAAGACGATGTGTTTTAAGTTGCGCCGAGTTTTTAATTCTCTACGGGGATTTTACATTGTAAAATCAGCCATTTGATTGCCGGAAGTGGTTAATTGCACTGCACCGAGACCGGGAGTACACATTGTCAACGCTGCGTAATAATTAAGTAATTAAACTTAGATTAGATAAAATGCAAAAATGGTTTGAGGTGCACCCGAATGGAAATTTAAAAGTAGATCTTCTTATATGAATCGCAAGAGATAGTCCGAACAAAAGAAATGTGTTCATTTTTTTTTAAATTATTCCATCTAGGTCAAACTTAATCGCTCCCGCCAAAAACGAAGATGGCCGACTCTCAATGTTATATCTCCGCAAAGAAATTCAGGGGCAGATAATAGTATGTAAAACGTTATTGCATAATGCAAAATATAAACCTTTAACTGTGGAATAATTCTTTCTTTTAATTAAAAATAAATACAAAGGCAGAAACGCACTTATAATGTAATATACATAAAAAATCACACTCCACAAAAGCCTGACATAGAGTATAAGAAAGTCTGAATTTTATCAGCAATGACAGATCATGACACTGTATAGTGCACCGGTGTTAACCTGCTATGCCAGATATATATTAATGGAGTTTATGCGTGCACAGAAATTTCCATTTCTATTTATCAAAGCAATATATCATCAGTAAGTCCATATAATGATACTGCGTTGAGACTAACGGAGCGTACAAAAGATAATAACTTAACCCAATGTTCTTGTACACGCTTTTCGTCTTTAAAAATCTGACCACATGATTTCTTGTTGAAGTATGATACGTATCAACAAAATTGTGTAAATTATTTTCTAAGACAAATTATTATAGGCAAAACATTTTATTATAGCAAACAGAAAACATCACCTTCCTATTTCATCAATTATGAATTTTCCAACTATCCTAAAGTCAAAAAGTTCTTAAGAAAACAGAATGTGCAAGACAAGAATCGTTATCACTTAGTGTGTCAAGTAAGAGAAAAACGTGTAACGTCGATACGAGAATTGATAACTTGATATTGTCAACCAGGACGACAGTCTCCAAATTAATGTACATCTCACGTTTTGTAGGATGTTGTCCCCACAAGGAGATTTACTGCTCAATGACGTCATTAATTAACTTATTCTAAAATCAGAACTAGATAATTGTCTATTTGCGTTGGCGTCAAAGCTGCAAATAAGCTTATAAAAGTCATATTCCAGATGCAAATAAAACTTTATCGAAACCAAATAAAGTTTAACCAGGCTAAAAAAGACGTATCTTATAGTCAGTTTTATTATTGAATTGGTTCAGGCTTCATAATTCAGATTTAGCAATGTTTATATATAATATAGTGTAAAACCTTTTAAACGTAAGTTTTGTATAAGCTAAGCTTTCAGATGCTAGAATATGCATTAAATAATGACAATACAACTTTCTTATATTTTTAAAAATTTTTCAGAATTCCTCAGGTTTTAAGTGTTCATCGAGTTTGAAGTTTGATAAGGTAAAATATCAAAGGAAATAGACAATGTATATTAACAAATATTGTTTTTTTAAAATAATTAATTTTACGTCTTTAGATGTATAAGAGTTCAGCAGGTTTATTATACTGTAGTTTATTGTAAAACATATTTAACTGATCAATTTAAACACAACATACACTACAATAAAGACAGCAAAAGGCATAAATTATCCTCAAACTTTAAGCTTTAAAAAAGAATGGTTCGCATTAGAATCTCATTTACAAATGTAATTTTAAGAAAAAATAATGTAAAGAAATATACTAATTATCAGCAAATCAAGATAACGTACGGGAAAAAAGTTTACATAAACTGATTCTTTAAGCAGAATTACCCTTCCGGAACACCTTAAAAGAAAATATGCCGACAAATACGAGTTTTGCTTTGTTCTGTCAATCATATTACTTAAGTAGCAGTCTTTATAAATTCATGCAATATCAGTGGTGAAGTGATACATGGTGTGGAAAGGCCCACCTATCTGTAGTTATTTTTTTTAGACTTCATACCTCATATGATAAAACGATTACAGCCGTTTGTCAGTCATGGCTTATACTTTGAGAACGTCATGCATTTAAAGTAGAAAGTGTTATTATTTTTTTATCTGGATAAAATTTTGCACAAAAATGTATCATTGCGAGTCTTAAAAAAACTACTTTCGTTTTTATATTCTTTTCAATGGGGAGGAAACTCTATGGGATTTACAAGGTAAAATGGGAGATAACTCTCTTGGCGGGGTTTTATAAAAAGCCCAGTAGAATGGCCATAGAGTATCAGATAACTTAAAAAGCAATTGCAAAGTTTTTTTTAATCTCAATGCAAGAATTTATATAAGAAATTTGTTGATATCATTCCATTTTGAAAATTAAGTATTTAAGAAGACAAAAAATTACAATAGGAACTTTCCAACTTAAAACAATTGTTATGTGACTGAAAAGTATCTGGTGAGGGCAGTTCTTTTATTTTTATATTTTACTGAACGACTCACTGGGTTCTACTTCTTGACAAAAATTAGTAAAATATTGCTTAGATAACGGTTTCTACTTTCCAAAAATCATTCTATAGAGTAAGATTTTCAGACTGTAAGAAATAAAGTAAATAAAAACAGATAACTCTTGCAAAATCCCGTTTTCGTGTACATTCTATGTAATATTTATCTCAATAGAACACAGCTTAAATACTAAAAACCAAACAAAGGTTGGTTATGTATAACAGTGCCTACAATGTAACTTTAAAACAAGTTCAGGTTTGCGGGGTTTTGATATGGATGAATCACATTCTGCATGATTTTTATATGGAGTGGTACTTAAATAAGCAGTTTGAGTGCTAAAATTATTGCACAGTTCTGTTCGACACTGAGTTAAACGGATCAAACGAACTCATCGTCGGTTGATAATATAAGATTGTGAATCGTAGATTGAAAATTACCTTGTCGCATAACATCGTAACAGGGCCAATGTTAAATTGTTTCAACAGCATCGCATTGACGAAATCAAAAATATTGTTTATTCATCCCATTCGAAGTCTCTAATGTAATATTTTTTACCAACTTGATTTCTCAGCAAAATAGTTTTTCATGTTTGTATTTTGCTATACACGATTAAGTACAGATCAGCACTGAAACTGTGGGCTTTGCCAAAATGCAGTCTATTTCAAGCCATTTGAAAAAAAAATCAACAGATCTATGTAAAACCGACCCTATTTCGAACTACGATTGGTACAAATTAGGTCTATTTAACATAGCTTATATGGATATATTTACATATTTTGCAAATAGAAAAAAAGGAAAGTAAACTAGAAAAACCAGCAGATAAGAAAACCCTAAGACGAAAGGGAAAAGGAATCTCTAAAACATATTCAAGAAAAACATTCACATATATAAAACACATAAAATTAAAAAAAAAAACATAATTATAACTGAGAACAATGCGGACATTACAAAAAGTCTGCAAGTACAATCAAATGGTCTTGTGGGAAGCATTTTCTACTTTTAAAAAGACAACCGTTGCATTATTCATTAACCAATCCGGTATTAGTCGGTGCCGGACTATAGTCAGTTTATTTAGAAAATAAACATATCAATGATTTTATGAAAAAAATGAGATCAACATCCACGTGTACTTGGTACAATACAAAAAGTCAAAATTATAGCCGTTCTTTATAATTTAAAATTTAAGGAATTATCTCAAATTTAGTTATGATATTTCAAAAACTTATATGAATATAAATACTAAACAAGGTTATTTATTTATTTTCAGGACGCAAAACTCTCAATATGTGGTAATTATTATTTTTACAATTGATGAAGTCCTTAAGGAAAAATAGAATTTGATTAATATCAAGTATTCATTTAAGTATTCAAATCTGTTTGTTTCAATGGTCTAATAACAATTCTAATTTTTGGGCAAAATTCGAGCCTAAGCGTTCCTCCCCCTTTGAAATAGAATGACCTATTTCCTTGGTTGTGCACTTTTGGTGAATCTATGACGTGATGCTGTGTTTTTGTCCTCCACAATTAAAACATGCAATTATTATTTGCATAATTATGTATATATCTTACTTTATGCAACAAGCTATAATTACATTAAAAGCTTGCCTTTAGCGATTGTAAAACTAATTTAAGCGCAGTCCAAGAAATTCTAATCAATTGAGCTTAAGCAAAACGAATACTCACATAAAAAGGGTTGCTACTGTCAAGCGTTGCTAATGGAAACCGTTCAATTTTATTTGTTATCTCGGTTACTTTAATGGGATAATTGTTGTGTTTAAATAGCAGACAATGTTAGCATTGGATACTTAATTGAAAGCGTCTGATTTTTTTTTAATCTTTTTTGGTACCTATCCGAATTGTTAAAACAAACAAAGATTTAAACGTTAATGGATACAATTTTGTTATTGAAGAATAAATAACATATAAAATATTGAATGTAAATCATAAATGGGTTTTAGAAGTAAATGAAAAAGGAATCATCATGCAAAACTTTGTTAGGCAATTATGTTTTTTGCCCTTATTGATATATTGATATTAGTGGTAAGATGCTGGAAGTATGTCAGATATAATATCTTGTTTTTGCTAATCGGAGCGCTTTCAGCTTGTAGGACGAATTGTAACTTTTTACCACTACATTTTTAACTCTTAGTTTCTTTTTTAGAGATGATCTCCTTGATATTAAATCAAGATATGTCCTTTACACTTTGTAAAAAAATAACCAGTTGAAAAGTGACTTTGAGTGGTTTGTTTAACGTATTAGCTAATTTTGTTCAGCGGTACTGGCCAGTCGATTCCTCTGCGAGGACAGGATGTAGAACACGTCGTAAAAGGTTGTACTGGATATGTTAATAGTCGACTACCCGAAGGAAATAGCTGTCCAGGTTTATCTTGAAGGAGGTGGAACCATCCTCAAAGGGGTCTGTTGATTTTTAGCTCACCTGGCTGAAGGCCATGTGAGCTTCTGTCATAGCTTGGCGTACGTCGTCCGTCGTCTGCCGTTCGTCGTTACCTTTTCATATTTTCATTATTTCCTCTGAAACCGCTTGGCCAAATTAAACAAACTTTACAGGAAGGCTCTATATTAAGTTCTTTATCATCCTGTTCCGTCAACAAACATGGCCGCCATGGACGATTCTTGTTTCTGATTGGCTGATACATTAAAAATCTTGTCATCTGAAATTGCTTGGCTAAAAGGATAAATATTGGGTATAGAGCATCTATTGAAGGTCCTTTATAGAGGATGTAACGTCCTCACAACAGTATACAGGGTTAACAACTTTCGTGTTTTGAGAAATACCCTAGGGAGGATCAAATGGGTGTGCAATTTTTCTGGCATTGAATGATAAACGAATTCTCGCGTTCTTTCGTCCTTGTGCGTTATCTTAAAGCTTCCGGTCCCGCGAACTCTCGTCCTTAGCACATGTTCTGTTCCATGCTGATAAATTCTTTTCATTTGTTTACCACTCAACTAATTTGTTTACAGTTAATAAAATAAACACAATTGTAATAATATAAAAATAACAATAACAAATAAAAATAACATTGCTTTTTAATTTTTTGTACGTTTCAAATGCGTTAAATAAACTACAACTTGAACATCTTCATTTGTTAATTTTTTGACATCCTAGCTATAGAGAAATCAATGATAATGCAGTCGTAGCACAGAACTAATGCCAGCAGCTATTTATACTGGTATCGTGAAACATCATAAATTTCATTGGCAACGACGTCTGAATTCAGTCGAAATAGCGCATGAGTCCACTATACAATGAAACCAACGATACAGTGAGAATGGAATGTATATCTCTGATTTGTTCAGTATGTCAGGCATAAATGGTCACTCGTACCTTAAAGACTTAAACATGATCAAGTACGAACAAAATTTTGTAAAAAAAATAATACACAGGGCCTTCTTCGATCAATACGAGTTCTCTCCTTCCTAAAGTTCATAAAGACCGTATGTCTCTGCGCAAACCAAAGCAAATTAAACCTGAAATTAAATCTGATATTTCATCCATCTGATAGATCAATTCTACCTGGAATTAATAATCCCAGATTCTACTCAAAATCAGTACACAACTTAGAACTATATAACCTGGGATTAAAATACAAAGTGCCTTTTTAATCCCAGATAAAACCAAGGCTGAAACTAACAATTTATTTTAGATTTTTTGCAGCAATTAGTCACAATATTTTTTTTTTCAAAACTTAACATTACCCTATATGGTTGGCTGGCATCTAAATATTTTTTGTTACCTGTCTGTTCAGAATTTTTTTCATTTTTGTGAAAAACCATAATCCCCCTAAGAGGTAAAAGGTCGTTCCCTTTTGGCAATTTTATATAGAAAACATGTATAAAATGAAATACTATAAAATTTCTCAAACTGACAGCGCCTTTTACACAATGCACATGAAAACGTAACATCTTCAGATGAATATCACAAAATCATGATTGAATGCTCAGATACGAAACAATATGTGAAATCACTGTGGCATGCCAGTACACTCTTACAGACCAACATCCATTTTTACTAAGGAATGCAAACCAACATTTTAATGTTTTACAAAAAAGATCTTGGGTTTTAATAAACACAACAGGACAGTTTAAATTATATTACAATGACTGCATTTCCAGTTATTAAAATCGTTCGTAATAATGCTACAGAAAAACCCGAGCAAAGTAGTAAATTTAATTACAATAATATACCTAGGAGGAAAAATATAGTATTCTTTCAAAAATAATGTATTTTTCCATTTTTCTGTACCCTTCTCTATATTCATATATTTTCAACTCTCTCACTTTAAAGAGGGTGAGCAGAAGTGTCAAATGAGTTGATTTTGTGAGGTTTCCTGCAATTCTGAAATAAACGTCGTGATTCGATCATTGTTATAAAGTCCAATTTCAGGATGTAGGAAGAAGTCAAAATCTTAAGGTTACACTATAGTGAAACCTGGACCAAAGAGAAACTTGTACAAAATCATCAGTGTTTTCACAACTCAATTTGCTTTTGTCGGAATTGATGGAGAATTCTTGTTTCTAATTGGCTGTTCCTTATTAATTTCTTCTTATCTTCAGAATAAATTTTATAATTAAGTTATAAGCACATGTATGAATAAGACAAACTTTTACAAAAAATAAATAAGCAATAATGATATAATGATATGTATATCTTAATAATAAGATATCCAATGCATGGCAAGCTTGTTATTATTTTTTCTTAAATTCCATTTTAATATTGTTATTTCAATATGTTAGTGGGTTTCATTAATGGTGCACTCAAATATCACCAAGACAAAACAAGATTTAACTTCTTTTCCCCTGTTTATGGATTTTTTTTTTAAAAACATTCCTAGCTTGCCCTGCTTATGTTAAACTAACAATATAAGTTCGGGAAAACTTTCAATTCATAATGCAAACGACTGCAGTAACTTGTTGGGATGTCACATCGGAACTATGTATAATTTTATTTCAAAATTATTTGTGACAAAAGTAGTTTATACATGAAGTGTATCAGAAATGAAAGCTTTTTTATTCAGTTAAAGGATATAATTTAATGAAAATAAAAAGAAATAATCAACTTTCGATGCAGAAATGTCCACTCTGAAAAAAGATATGAACACACATTTTAACTATTTAACTGGAGTACTAATGAATTTTCATTCCCGGTTCCAAGTTTCCCTATCAATGAAGTTAAGATAAAACAAAATAGATCTACATATAATTTAATTCTGTCGTGTTCCGTCCTCTTTGAAGGCAGTACCTTTCTCATATTAAAATTATTTCATTTCATCCGAATCGGACAAAAAACATGGCCTTCATGGACGATCCTTGCTTCTGATTGGCTTATACATTAAAAATCTTTTCCCCTGTATCTGCATGGCCAAATGGATTAATATTTTGAACGGAGCATCTATGGAAGGTCCTTTATAAAATTATCTCATTTCATCCCGATCGGACAAAAACATGGTCGCCATGGATAAATGTTGTTTCTGATTGGCTTATACATTAAAAATCTTGTCCTCTAAAACCACTTAACCAAATTAATTTATATTTGGTATGTGGCGTCTATGAAAGGTCCTTTATAAGGTTATCTCATTTCGTCCTGATCGGGCAAAATAACTGGTGAATACATTAAAAAGTCTTCTTCTCTGAAATTGCTTGGCCAGACGAATTAATTTTTGAACTGGAGCACCAGTGAAAGGTCCTTTATGAGGTTCCTTTTTTTTGCTCTTGTTGAATTGAATGAGAATTGTTGTTTCTAATTGGCTGATACATTAGAAAAACTTCTCCTCTGAAACGGCTTGGCCAAATGGATTGATATTTGATATCGATAATCTGTGGAAGTACCTTTATAAAGTTTCCTATATTTGTCCATGTCTGAATCTAAACATGATAATTCTTGTTTCTGATTGGCTGAAACTGTTTTGTAAAATTTATTAATATTTGATGTAGAGTATCCATTGAAAGTCCTTAACAAAATTTCCCCATTTCATTCCATTCGGACAAAAACAAGGCCGCCAGACAAATCTTGTTTTTGATTGGCTGATTCATTTTAAAAGATTCTCCTGTGAAACTTCTTTGCAAATGGCAGGTGAGCGATACAGGCTCAACCTCCTTAGCCTCTAGTTCTACACGTGAAGTATGCAGTCTTCCTGAGATTTACTCTAGATCTGTCTTTGGTATTTTGTTCAGCAAAATGTTACATAATCATTAATCGACAGGTTAGATAGACTGGTTTAAAATTGTTAAACCTTTAATTTGAAAATCTTGTACTCTCCGAGAGGTCAAGGTACAAACATAGACCTGTTAGTGTCTCTGCCAAGACAAGGAGGTCTAATTCCTCGTAGTGGATTGTTGTTTGTTGAATGGGTTCTATAAATACTCAATACGTTTACATTGTAAACTCGTGTTCAGCGAAACGAAATTTACAATATCTATAAAAGATTAGAAAACATGTATTTCTAAACTATCGTGTTCGGATTATACCACACTCCTAATATAAAAAGGAAGATTAGGTTGTTTTTCTCTCCTATATGTTTTTTCTGAATTGGAAAATGGAAGTTCCATTTTTATTTATCGCTATTTCTGTGGCAGTGGAAATTTGTTGCCCTATTTTAAAGGCTCGTCGAAATTAAAAACTCGACTTGCAACTTCTGTATTCATTTATTATATTTAAATTTATCAGACAATACTCCCTTTTTGGATTTGGTTTTAAATTGAAAGTGGTTGTTTATATAATAAATGTACTAAAAAAAAGATGATTTTTTCTTTTCCCGAAGTTAACTTATCGTTTCTTGATGGGGACGTGCCTTTAGCTCCTTCGTATTGGGTTTACAATTTCACAACTTGTTCGATTTTCCTGTGTTTGCACCAAAGTTTCTGATATTAATGATCAAAATCTACATCTTACTGGGGAAACTTTGCAGCAGGAATGCAGATATTTCATGCTTCTCAAGACTGTTACAAAATTTTATAACCGTTATAATCATTAGATATAAAAATACGTCTGTAATGTAGAGTGTTGGTGCGACAAGGAATATCACAACCAATGTTCTATAGAAACTTTACATCTAAGCTTACATTTAAAAATGATCCGTTTAATCTCACCGTTTTGCTAAACAAACTTATTTACAATGGGTAGAAGTTCGACGTTGTAGTCCAGACATTAAAACTTGTTTTTGCTGGTACAGATATTAATAAACTGGTCCTATCATTACACAAATATTATGCATTTGACAATGCATGCATCTTGTTTCTACACGTTAATTGACAACACAATCGTCAGACATACTGTGTTTGATGACATATCTTGCTAATAGGCTTGATGTTTTATCATCGGGAATCTTAACCTAAGCTTGCTTTCTGTAACTGCGACCATTCATTAGTTATTTATCTTCATTTGGATGTTTGTGTAGTATATTTATCGTTATTAAGTACTCTCTAATCGGCTGTTCTATTTTTATGGTTCGTCTGTTACTGGTTTTGTTTTATGAACATTTTATCACCATAAATACAATAACTTATTTTCTTTTATGTTTTAACGTGACCCAGCGGTTGTCGTTATTTTATTAGTCATTTATTGTTATAAGTTCACCATTTTTTGCTTACATTAGGTCGATTGTCGAGTTTTATTTATAGTTTCACAATTTGTATTTCGGGCCTATTACAGCTTCCATTATGGTATGGACTCTGGTTCATTGTTGAAGGTCATAATGGGACCTGTAGAAGTTAAAATTCTAATGGCATTTGGTGGGTGGCTGTCTCATGGACAATCATGCCACATTTTTATATCCATTTTACATTTTGCGGGATTAGCGCTTTACTGGATAAACCTCTGTCAGACACGCTAAGGTAAAAATAGAAATATCAATCAAACTTTATAAACTTCTAATAACATTAATGGACCAAACGAATTATGAGTACCGATAAGTCAAATATTGGAAAGCTGTAACCTGTATCTTTACAACATATATTCCAGTAAAAGAAAATTAAAAAAGCATCCAATTTTAAAACAGCTACATTTGAATGTCATCATCTTTTATATTTTGGGAGCTAGTTGTACTGTAGCTTTTATGATTATTTCTGGCGGCTTTGTCGTCGACAATCAAATCAAATCCCTTATTTCTATATCAATAAATGTCTTTATCCTCATCATGCTAAAATTCTGAAACCTTTGATATTTTTTTGCGTTATGCTGTCATAACTGTGGCAGCATGTCCTAACATAACGGTAATATTTGATTTAATTAAAAGGTACACTGTATGTAACTTTTTCCTCTTCTCTTTTTATTCATTTAATCAATTTCTGTAAAATATTCTAATCCTACAGTTGAAATATACATGTGTTATGCATTCAATCATATGTTATCACACCTTAATGTAAAAACAGAAGATGTGGCATGGTGGTCAATGCGACAGCCATAGCCTCAATGACAGTCAAATCTAACTTCTACAGATCCTATTGAGTCCACACCATAACCGATGTTGTAAAGGCACTGAAATTCAGTCTTATGTAAAAAAAAACTAGATAGATAATAAAATAATTATCCATTCGATGATCAGAAAAATACATTTCGTCGTACAATTTACAAGTAATGTACTTTGAATGCAACAATTCAAATTGATCTCGACCACGACATCAATATTGCCTAATCAGGTAAAGAAATGAAATACAAGAGTACATTTAAGTGCCAGAGTTGCGAATCGAACTTTGTACGGGTGTTACTGATATTTGCACGAATTAATTAATGTTTTTTAAATAGAACGGCGCTAGTTTGTTGTGAGCAATGGCAAGGTTGTAATAGATGTGCAGTTGATAACTGTTTCATAAAAGAATAACGATTTATAGTGTTAATAATCGTCCATTATCGTATGGTTTCCAGCCGAGGTAGACCTAGAATTTATACAGAGCCAATACAGAAATAGCCAGTTGATGACAGGTTTACTTCAAACTTCTAATGGCGTGCACGTGATTTATACGATATTTCAAGTCCATCAGCTAATACGTAATTTAACTCTTTGTGCCTATAGTATAAATCACGTGATATATCATGCAGGCTATTTTGTTACCATTATTTATTGGTTAATGTTTTTTTTTTAATCAGCTACTCGCGGTCTACGAATCTATACCGGTAAAACAGATAACTGATTATATTCTACAAGGTAAACCTCCAACCATTAACACGTGTCTGTCACAAGTCAAAAAACAGTTGTCAACTCGTAATCTTTGAGCCACTTTCTTCAAAGTTTTACTACATTAACATGAATTTCTAAAAAGGTTGTAGGAGTATTATATTGGCTGTTAGGCTGGTCATAACGAATGACGTTCTCTGTTAAAAGCTATCTAGAGAATGAATTCATTTTGTGACAAGATGGATATGCCCATCATTTAATCCCATATATGTCCTTCGTATTACAGAAAGAAATAAAGGATATCGTTAAGTCTAAGACAAATAAAAAAAACAAAATTGATACACACAACACTACAATGACTAAAACTGAAACTGGAGTAACACAAAACCTTAAAAACTAGGGTAGGTTCAGATTTGATCAGGAAGGGTAAACACCTTCGGCTCCATTAATGTCACCCGTCGTGTTATTCAGCAGTCAAGGCCAATGTTGAGGCTCTAAAAGTGAAGCATTTAGTAGCTGCCACTGCATTCAGATTCGGATTCCCGTTTCGATTTGATTTAGTTTGAATACTTCTTTTGCTATGTTTGGATCTTGGACTTCCTATGTTTTGGTTTTAGTGCTACTGAGAAGAGGATACTCCTGAAAATGTACATATAGCATACCAAACTTCTACATAATTATTCAACATTGGTAATGTTGTATTTTAAGTCGCAGTCGATGTTAGTCACAACCGGTATAAGAACGTTATTGGGAAGATATCTTCGCATCGGTCAACGAAATCATGATAGCGACCGAAAAAATTTCGGAGTAATGACTTTAAGAAATCTTTGATTTAGTAGCTTTCTTCTTAGCACAAACCCGTTATAAAAAATCCTGATACTTAACTAGAAAGCCTAAGTCCTGGAGTAGCTTATCAACTGAGCAATATGAACTGTCTATGCAGGCGCAGTTCGATAGTTTCTACACATGACCGGAAAGTTTATAAAAGGAAAATCAGAGTCATACATCTATCTCTTAACATTAAAAGGAATTCGAAGATACCAAAGGGGCAGACAGAAATCGTTAAGTCGAGGACAGACAAGACCAT
>JAULBM010073330.1:0-10021 GCA_032357055.1 Geukensia granosissima | reverse complement strand
GCACGATTTTGAAGAGTTCACCTCATTTGAATATTTAAAAGGGAGTTAATTATAGTGAAGTAGCTTTCAGCCTGAATTCATCGGCCCTTCGGACTATCGGGCTGTCACCGATCTGACTGAACGACAATACTCCTCAGCCTCAGCAGTTAATATGTCGGGAAATGTAAGTGCGGTCTGGGATAAAAAAAAAACAAACACCTTTTTAATCCCAGGTGCGGTACAGTAGAACGTATGACGGCGATATTTTATGTCAATTTTCCCTACCATAATTTAATAAAACCTTTGGAAAAATATATTTTTTTTTAATTTTTATATTTTTATTATATAAAAGAATCAACGATGATGCATGTTTTATTATTACCTTAAATCTTCGATATGCAATGACAAATTCAGGGAACCCCAAAAACTGTAAACGAATCAAACTGCTTTGTTAATTTTAGGAAACGTAAACAAATAGACCATAGACACAACATTATACATAACACTGGACCAAAACAAACAGCTATTCCAATATAATATATACCAGTATATAGACTCAAAAATACCATATAGCATGCAAAAAAAGGCCATGTGAGCTTTTGTCATCAATTTGCATCCGTCGGCATCGTCGTCGTCGTCGGCGTTGTCGGCGTTGTCGGCGTCGTCTGTTAACTTTTCCCATTTTCATCTTCTCCTCTGAAACAACTGAACAGATTTCAACCAAACTTGGCAGGAATGTTAAGTAGATGGTCCCTTATATCAGATTTGTGAAATTTGTGCCGATCGAAAATTCAACATGGCTGCCAGGGCCAATTATGTGTTATGATTGGTCCAAATTTCCAACATCTTCTTGTCTGAAACTACAAATTGCATCGAATTTTTACTCTGCAGAAATGATTGTTACATAGTCCTGTACTTAACTTGTGAAACATTTGCCGATCGGAAATTCAAAATGGTCGTCGTGACGGAACTTAGTTTAACATCGAACCCTATGGGAATTTCACAGTCACATTTTGGTCTTCTTTTCTAAAACTAAAGCACAGATTTGAATCAAACTTGGCAGAAATGTTAGGCAGGTGGTCCTTTACCAGATTTGTGAAATTGATTCGGATCTAAAATTCATCATGGCCGCCAGGGCCAGTTATGTGCTCTGATTGGTCAAATTTTTCAAACATCTTTCTTGTCAGAAACTCCATAGTGAATTGAATTGTTACTTTGTAGAAATGATTGTTAGATGGTCTTGTACTTGTGAATTGTTTGCTGATCGGAAATTCAAAATGGCCGCCATGACGAAACTTAGTTTACCAATGGACCTTAAATCTTTGTTCACATTAACTTTGATTCGGCAACTCAAAGCCAGGTGAGCGATCACAGGCTCCTGGGAGCCTCTGGTCTTTACAACGTTTACGTTTCTTTTGATTTGCTTATGCAATAAACAACGAATTTTACACATTTTTCTACAACGGCATTATACCACATTGATGACAGAATAATCGGAAACATGTAAGTTACACGGAAATTCGCATTCAAAATGATAATCGTTATAGAAAAGGTAAATCTGGTAGGTATCATTGTTCACTAGACGACTACACAAAACGTATAAATTACAAGCATCTACATGTTGCCCTAAAGACTTCAACAATTGGACACAAATCCACAACGTAAGGCCAAACAATATTATGTGCTGACATTCAAACGTAACACCTACAGTCAGATAAGTATACAATGTAAACCAAGTAACACTTAAACATAAAATAAAACGGCGAACTCCACTGGAGCTGGTTCCTATCTTGGAAAATGCACATAAAGTATGTGGCGGGGTTAAAAATCTGATCTCGAAAAAGTGTTTGTAGAATAGGGGACATCTTGTCCTGCTAGCTTACCTCTCGGTTGTAGACATCAATAAAGTCGAATGGGGAAAACGTTTCTAGAACCAACCGAGAGGTCCAGGTCCCTGTTGTCTGAGGATTGAACGATCCGGTCTCCTTGTGATTAATTAAGACCAACGCCAAATTGGATACCATGGAACCAAAACAGGGTGCTCAAAAATTAATTCTTAAACGATTTCTTTTTCAAATTTTAATAAAAGTATTTCCCTTTGGTCTTATGATAACAGAAATCTATTGTGTTGTAAGCATAGGAAAAAATTAATATATTTCATGAGATGTATAACACAATTCTACTCCGTTCAGTACTTAGGACAGTCCAAGCAGAGTATTTATAGTTTCTAAATGGATAATACATTCTATTAGAATGTCGGATATGAGACGAACTTTTATGCCACATCTATTTTTAAATTTTGTCAGTGTTTCTTTAATGTTAATTTGTCGTTCAACACTTTGATAAGGATATTTTGCAGCGATATATTGAAATGTTTCACAAGCAGCTGATCGCTGATTTAATATGTCTATCCAATTTACGTAATATGGATTTTTATATAAAAAAAATCAGTTAATATTTTCCACAGACACAGACACCGTACCATTAGACCATATTATTAGTTCGGATAAGGACAATCGATTTAACCTCATTTATTATCACACGAGTTTGTGGAAATCGGTTAATTTGGTCACCCTTCTGTCTGTCCAGTATTAGTAATCATCTCTGATGTGACACAATGCCTATCTATGACAAACTTCCATTTATTCATCAATAATTTTACGAAAGAATACGGAATATGTGCTAGGAAGACGCAATCCACGTATTTTTTGGATTGTGCGCTGAATAGTTTCTTTTCTCGTTAAGCTGTTTGCTTTAGTTCCCTAAATATCCGTGGGGAACGAAACAAGTTCTCAAAAATAGTTCCCTGCTTTTCTCTCTTCATTTTTTTATAAAACATGGTAAGACATGCCCGCCTTTGTATTTTTGTTTACATATTTATGTACTTGTTTTTCTATTTACTAGAGTTTAAGAGCCAATAAAGACGGAGAGAATAAATCAAATGTTTTCCGAACGTAAAATGTTAAGGTCTGCCGGGTCAATCCTACACAAAACAAAGATGAAAAATAAAACAAACATGGTTACAGCCTACAATTCAACAAAAAAGATGGCCGTTTTGTGAAATAATCCATATTGTCCATGTTGATGAAAGACGATTTTGTTAGAGTCCGTTTTCAAGAGAGTGCCAAACAGAGTGACCATTTTTATATTTCAGGACCACAGGACGGTGTCGCTGATCTTTTTACCAGGATGTTTAATCCGACGTGAAGTAACTTTTGGGGATTTTCATGATTTTGTGAAGACACTTTGTATCCTCCATTTTTTTAGTGCCAATCACTTGTTTTAACTATTGACAGTAGGCAGAAATTGCTTGATCTTAGGATGTCGGAAGGCGGAGTTGCGGATGTTTAGATGTTAAAAAAAGCTAATCGTAAGGCCCATCGGATAAACATACACATTTTAGTACCATTTTTGAATGGATTGAAACTAAATATTGTACAAATGATCCTTAAAAATGTTTTAGGCTTAATTATATTGGTTGTAAATATCAATACATCACGAATGACGTATTGAGTACGGAATGACGTTTATACCAGGTATGGTTTAACATTTATAATACACTTAATATGGAAAATTAAAAACCATTAGCCTGATTCAGTTCATATATGATAAATGCGAAATATTTCTTTAAATAAACTCTTCGCTGTAAGGATCTGGAAGAAGTGTATTAAGGGTGAATAACCAAGGACGTAAATAAAAGACGTTTGATACAAATTTTACCTTAGGTGTATTGGACAGCTGTCGTAAATAGGTACAATGTACTTTCTGTTTGTCATATTTTGTCATGACTGTTTTCCAAGACTGATTACCTAACAATTGTTCTTAAATTGTTGGCTTTATTTTAAGAATTTTGATATTAAAAGCATAAAAAGATATATTTGAAAATTTGGTTTTTATTCAATATTAGAATGTTAAGCTTACAAACTGGCGACATGTGGCAGGAAGGACATCTTCCGGCTATTGTTTTTGTCCACGCAGACGTATAGGTCAACGCACTATGGATTTATTAATATTCTGAAAAAAAAAAAAAAACACACACAGAAATGATTGCTGCTAAGAATGACGTGATTCCTCCAACTTTAGCTTTCAGTGTAGTGCTGAGTGTAGATTGTTTGTCTCTCGTTTCTTTTTTGTAGGCTACGGTCATGTCTGTATTCTGATTTCACGATTTCTAACTGCTCTTTTTGGTATCCTAAAATTCTTTTTATGTACTGCAGGAGAAGAACTTGGCACGTACATTAAAAATAGAGGTATAAAATTACTTGAAAACATGACAACAGCAAGACAATTAATCGAAATTATTTAATTTAGCGAAATGAAAATTAAAAAATTAATCTAGATCACCACTTAACACTGATGAATAACAGTCTCCAATAATGCAGTCAGCAGTAAATTTCTGTTTCCTGCATGGACTGTGGCTAACTTCGGAGACTTGCAGTCAACCATGCAGTCAGCAGTAAAGTTCTGTAAACTGGACTGTGGTTAAACTCGGAGACAGTCAACCATGCAGTCAGCTGTAAATTTCTGTATACTGGACTGTGGTTAAACTCGGAGACTTACAGTCAAACAGGAACTCAGCAGCAAGTAAATCTACTGGACTGGGATTAACTTCAGGGACTCAAACTCTACAATGCAGTCAGCAGCAAATTTTGTTAACTAGACTCTGGTTAACCTTGGGGATTTACAGTCATCCTTGCAGTTACCAGCAAAGTTCCGTTTACTGGACTATGGTTAATATCGGGGACTTACAGTCCACCATGTAGCCAGCAACAAAGTTCTGTTTACAGGACTAGGGTTTACCTCAATGACTAACATTCCATAATTATACTGTCATTAGTAAAATTATATTTGCTGGACTGTGACACAAAATTTACACAATTTAAGATCTATGTTTTGTAAAAATATCTTCGTGATGTTTTTATGCAATCATATCTATTTTGAACAAAACACCTCCAAAATTGAGTATTTTTACCGAAAATGTTACATTCTTGTCAAAATAGTCAAACATACACTTTTATTTTGTCGAAATTGACGAAAAGTATACAATGAAAAGTAATGAATCATTAAAAGACGTTTATAAAACAACATTTTCTCAACAACTTATTAGTGTGTCACAAAATCGAAACTTAAGGCCAAATATGGGGCTTAACGTACCTATACTGCTTTGAGAGATTTGACTGTAATGTATTTAAGATTATGACCATGTTTGACTTAATTTTGAGAAATAAAACATTGAATTGTTTTGTTTTTGAAAGTAATAAGGATGTTCCCTTGTACATTTGAACATTTGGCACCCAGTTTGTCCCACATTTTGTATTTCGCAGTAAGTTCCGTTAAAGTAAGCGCATATATCTTGGTGTTGATCGACGTCTGCAATTTTAGTACATCAAAAATTTATCTTCCTTCGTAATGTCACTGTATGAAGTATAACACAACAAAGATGACGTTCTGCCTCGGACGTTTTATCTAAACAATCTTGTCAACCAAGAAAGCGGTCCTAAAAAACCATTTTCCCTTATATTTTTTGTCATTTCTCTTTAGGCAACGAGTTTGGCTCGATGGATTCACCTTCGACTTACTGACTGCTTAATGTACTTTTTTCAATATGCATATTTGAATATATGGAAAAATCTAACCTGTTTACAGCTCCCTCTTCCTAGAAATAAATCAGAACTAAGACGACAGAAAGACAACTATCAAAACACATTCTGGATTGCCTCCTAGTTCTCATGTAAATACAATTTTAGAATAGATGATAAGGCTATTAAAACCTCATTTGGTTATGAAACTCCTTACTAAAAACACGAAAACATATCGAAATTAAATATACATAAAATGTTTCGAAAACATAGCTTCACATGTTTGCTTTTTCATTTTCTGTATCGGTTCTCTATCGGTGGACTGCTTCAAGTCGATTTCTCTTTTTGAACAAACCACAATATCATTAGTGTTTTACAGATAAAATAAAAGATAAAAGATAAACATGCAGCCAATTTTACATCTTCTCTTTGGTGACCTCTAAATGCAGGTTTGACTGTAGAATGTACATTTTGATCAATTTTGTGGTAACTGTGAACTTTATTTGCTTTCCTTTCACGTCGTAACATCTAGATAGCAAAGCGAATGATGGTAAAGATACCCGGATATTAGATAAGAAAACATTTTGTGCACGCAGAAAATACTACAACGAATTGTATACAGGTATATATTGGCAACCCGCGTTATCTTTTCTTTAAATAACCAATTATTTTGTCACTGTGCAATCCAGACGTCTAGATTTTACCAAACTGCCATCTTGTTGAACAGGACTCTTTCCGTATTAGAGGTTCACAAAAGCCTGTAATGCTCACATGACATAGAATCATCACTAGCTTAGCCAGGATGGAATGGTGTACAAAATTTGGTAATAGACAATTGGCTCAGTAGTTAAGAATGTTCTAAAGTTGATTTAGAGTCCAATTTTATAACCAATTTGGCTGAGACATGACGCAATGATGTAGAACATCGTTTTGGAAGAACAGTCCAAAACGTTTGACAAATGTTCCTATGATAAACTATGTTAAGCCGCCGTGGCAGCCATACTTTATTGGTTGATGGAAATGTTGGACATAGTTTTGGCATGGCACAATCTAAGAACCCTAGTACCAAATTAAAGTTGGGTAAGGTCACTTCAAATTATTTAATAGTTCTTCGGATTCGCTCGCTCCTCATATTATGGGTTCAAATTTCAAAAAAAAACTTTACTCGCTCAAATTTTTTCTGACTGTTTAGAAATTTTTATTGTTATTAGAGGTTCGCAAGAGCCTGTATCGCTCAAATGACATAGAATCATCAGTAGTCTTTGCCAGGAAGGAATGTTGTACAAAATTTGTTAATAGACAATTGGCTCAGTAGTTTAGAATGTTCTAAAGTGGATTTAGAGTCCTATTTTATAACCAATTAGGCTGAGACCTGACGCAAGAATGTAGAACATCGTTTTGGAAAAACAGTCAAAAACGTTTTTCAAATTGTCCTATGATAAACTATGTTAAGCCGCTGTGGCAGCCATACTTTATTGGTTGATAGAAATGTTGGACATAGTTTTTGCAGAGCACCATCTATGAACCATTGTACCAAATGTTCAAAGTTTCAAAAAAAACTTAACTCGCTCTAATTTTTTCTGACTGTTTAGAAATTTTCATTGTTATTCCTAAATATAAAAATTAAAATTTGCTCGCTCGCTCATAAAAAAATACAAATTTAAAAGGAAAAATCTTTAAACTGTTGTGTTCGCATCAGTTTTTGAGGTTGTGGTACAATATTTTGCCATTGCAAGAAAAAAATTTAAACAAAAAAAAATCGCTTGCTCGCGCCTATTTTTATCACTTAATATCCAAAGAACTAGAAATTATTTTGGAGTGGCCTAACAACTGACTCATTTGTTATAGAAAAGATGCATTCAAGATAAGTTTGATTGTTACTGGCCAGTAGTTTTGTTAAAATAATTTTTTAGTGATTTTCAATAGGGCTCTTTATTAAACTTAGTTCGGCAGCAGCGGCAATATTGGTTGATGGAGAACACATGACCATGAAGGATCATTCTACCAAAGTTTGTCTGCGATTGGATCAGTTGTTTCCCATAACAAAATTTTTGAGTGAATTTCCAATGGGGTGCTATATAGGTTATACTAGGATCGGCTGTGTTGGCTACCCTAGTCGGCTGGTTGGGATGCCAATCGTTTTTTTGGAAGGGAACCATATAAAAACCATTCCATCTTATCTATCCGGCAGCTTCATTTAAGTTTGCCTGTGGCTTTACCTATCGAAATTCAAACGCACGTCCTGGCGCATTAAATTTTGTTTCATAGGCGCTAATAAAGAATAAAATTATTGAGATATTTAGCCAAATAATCTCAGTCTATTTATTTTTAAAAAAAATATTTCATACATGTAGATGTTATTACTATTCACGACAAGCAGTTTGTTTGGCTTCGTGGACGAAAGTACATGACCTTATACCTATTATTAAAACATACATCTTACAAACCGAAATACACCAAAATACATGTAACCGAACTGCACTTAAACGTAACAGTGTTTGTGTTATATGAGGTTACCCTGGTTACGAGCTGTTTTTTTCTAGTCATCGACCAGGATTTAATTAGGAATCTACTATAATAAGAACCGTAAATGTTACACGGTAAGATTAATTGAATGGAAAATCAATCGCCCTATCTGTTCTCATAAAAATATTTATTTCGAAAAAACTAGTACAAATGTAAGAATTCAGTTGATAAATTGAAGAATTTAGTGTTGATAACTTCATTCTTACATTCAATTATTCGTGTCCTTTTATCATGAACCTCGGCTTTTGTCACCAATTGAGCAATTTTGCCTAATTTTTCATATTAAAATGAAAAAATCTTGAGGTCGCAACAACGCCAAATGCAAAAGTATATCACCTGTGACGCCTACAAATCAAACGTGCATGCGCAGTCATGTTAAATGTACGGATGGTACTTAAAATATACCAATAGATTTGAAACTCTTTACAGCATTGTCCATATTAGTTTCAAAATTTCAAATACTTACTTAAAATCTAAAGACAAATCATAATTTGTATGGTGCATTTGTTTAGTATGATCGTGTACAAATAACGGACAATAGCAAATTAATGAATCAATATTCTCTTAAAAAATTTCTTTGCATAAGTTTTAACGGATGGTTTCATTAGATTTTAGCAGTTTATCAAAAAAAAGACTATTCTTAACATTTCAATAAATGTATGTGCAAAAATTTGAGCATTGTTCTTAGCTGTATTGCTTCAGGAATAAATGCCAAGGGTGACACATTTTTCATCTTAATAAGCCCTGTTAGTCGAGTTTAACATGCTATCTGTCAAAGTCACTGTCAGTTTGCTTTAGTGGTGAAATTTTATTTTGGGGTCAACCTCAGAGTGTATTCGTACCTAGACTTGCACCTATAAATACCTTGATTTACAAATAGGGATTAACAGTATGGGTGGGTAAAGAATTAAACTGCACCACATGACAGATGACTTTCCCATTGTAAAATTATCGTTCATGTGTAGCAAGATTCCAACATGAATATTTTTCAGTTGATACGCTATCGCTACATGTAATCCAGGTGCTTCCTGTTGACAAGAAAGCTATTGAACCAACAATTTATCAAGTCATCACTGCAAATATTTTGGTCCCCATAATGATTTGTTTGACCGGCACGAAAAATCCATTTCACATATGACAATGTATTTCTTCCAAATACAGTGACTACAAATCCGCTAATTTACCGGTTGTGACTAACAATTGTTGTGACTAAACACCGGATTTACTACTGAGTAACATGACGGGTGACACTGGTGAGGCAGCTGTGGTTAACTTTTCCGGAACACCTGAACTCCCCCTAGTTTTTGTAGGATTCGTGTTATTCTTTCTTTAGTTTTCATTGTAGTGTTGTTTGTACTGTGTTTTCGTTTCATTTTGTTTACCAATTTTGAAGAAATACAATGAATTTGAATATGCTATATGTTCATTTCAAGGAGTCATCTCCCATCATGTGCGTTAGAAGCAAAACAAAGGAAGACTGGGATCCAAACACAGCAAAAGAAGTACTCACATTCGAACAAATCGAAATAGGAAGCCAAATCCGACGGCAGTGACAATCAGTAAGTGCAATACATTTCAAGGCCTTTCCGTATTTTAGTGGTTTAGAATTTAATCCAATGTAGTAAATTTCAGTAAAACTTTGTTTGGGAAATTCCGTGCCAGTCAAGTCCACCAGCAGAGACATTGACCCAGGTGTTTTAAAATACATGTTTTCCCATGTTGAATAATAATGGTGAAATATTATGTTATATGTACATTTCCAGGAGTCACCTCAAATCAGTAGCACTAGAACCAAAACAAAGGAAGCCCGCGATCCAAACATTGTTTTAAGGTGGTAGACCTGGGTTGAGGGAGATAACTCTTGAAATCAGTAATATGTTTATATTATTTTGTTACCTAAACAGTTCTTTAAGCATTCAATTGATACAGATCAAAAT
>JAULBM010073319.1:0-10021 GCA_032357055.1 Geukensia granosissima | reverse complement strand
CTTCCGAGGTATGTGAAAGATTTTGTGTTCATCAGGTTTTTGCCATCTAGTTGTATCTTAGGTGGATGTTTTGTATTCAATGACATAACCTCTGTCTTCTTCACATTAATCTTCAAGCCGATTTTGTTGGCATTTGAGTGCAATTTTGATGTTTTACTCTGCATATGGGTTTCAAGATGTGATAATAATGCAAGATCATCTGCATAGTCAAGGTCTTCAAGATTTAAGAGGAGGGTCCATTTAATGCCTGTGTTTTCTCCCTTTAGGGTTGATCTAACTTCTCATAATTAGAATTAAAACAAAACGACAGCCGAGATTTCCACACATTTATAAAATAAATTACGAATATCCAAACAAACCAGAATAGGCAGTCGAATCCAGTAGAAAAGACATTTAACACGTACAAGGAAAGAAGCCTTCTCGTTTAGCTCAGAGAAATAATATATATCATTTCTAGAAATTTTGTAAAATATTGTGTGGGAAAACATCATGTTTAGACGTGGGGTAAGGGTTATGATCTTATCTGTATTTCAAGGAGCTATCTTACAAGGTATGTAAGTCCGTATGGTAGAAAGAGGTCCTAATCTACACATACATATTCCAGTTAAAAACCAACCTTTTCAGCAGAATGAATGTTAAAAAACTGAAATAATCTAATTGAATAGCAAAAAATCATTATATATATTGAACTGAGGAACGGTAAGGACGAGGTTGTTAGCTTCTACTTCACATATATTTACAAGAATTCAAATTTAGGCAACTATTGCATAAATGGTACATTGAATTATAGACAATTACCAAAAACTTTACTTTAAGATCTCATTGACATCTTATTTACATGCTTAAAGCCTACATCATGCAAAAATGAAAATAGGCAAGAATTATCCCTACCATTAGTAAAATCAAATTTCTTGAAAATAAACCAAAATATGACTTGTCAACATTACATATCTGTAGAATAAAAATACTGAAAATTGGGATACAGTGAACTTTCGTAGCATTAAAAAAAAAATCAGTATTTTGTAAATCACCCATAATCACGCAGAAATGCAGACTATTATATCTGTAATCAAAATAATCAAAATAAACAACATAGCATTATAGAATTTGATAAACTGCCATAATTGATTAAGTTATATAAAAATAATGCATCAAACTTCATACAGATTTCAGTATAATAGTTGAAAGTAAAAAAATCGCTTTTTTGATATAGGTAGGGAATGGCTAGAATTGTTGCTATTTTTATATAGTCGATAAAATTTAATCAGTATAAATATATTGCCTTGTATAAATGGCGTCAAGACCAAAATATGACAAAAACACCACCTATAGATCACAGCTTCTTGTTTAAAATGGTTAAATACTTTTAAAAACCGAACTTGAGAGGTATGATCCTTTTGGTCCTGTACTAAATTTTTTATCCGTCGTACGCATAGACCAACCAAGATTGCCACCAATGCCGAACTTAATTTAACATGAAACCTTTGGGAAATGGGTTTGAAATATTTTTATCTAAAAATGCTGAACAAATTAAAAACAAACTTAGGTGAACTAGTTTTCAGATGGTCCTCTTATAATATCTGGCATGCATACATTCCTTGCGAAGACCATTCGTTATGGTGATCAAGTGGGAATTGTCAGGTGACCGATACGGGGCTCCTCTGATTTTCCAGACAACACTTCCTTTTGAAACATATTGATGAGTCAAGTGTAGAATCCAGTGCGTGAGATGAAAAGTGCACAGTCCAAAGAAAAAACAAATTTAAAACATAAAGATAAAATGTAAACAAAAAGAACAAAAGCTTGGAATCCACGAACTTCTTTACAAAACATGGGTGGAATCAGGTGTTCATGAAGGGAAAGCATTCCCTGCCTTGCGCGTAACACCCGTAGTGGAATCCTAAAATCTTAAATCCCGGTAAACGTCAATCTGAGAAGAGGTCAACCTATATTAGTATAATCAGCAACAGGTTCATAACTAGCTTAGATACACCGACGCCAATTCGTGATGGCGTCCATCAAATTTTGGGAGGGACAACTTTAACATTGATTAGATGTATCCTTGTTGTAATAATTTATGCGACAACACCGATGCTCTCTTCCGAAAATCCTTGGAACAGGCTTGAGAGTATCGAATCAACTGCGAATCATAAACCCTGTAGGCAGGGGTGTCAACATATATTTGTTCCTCATAACAGAAGTTCCAATGGAGCTTTTCTTATAGATTATTTCATTATAATTTTTCCTGTAGGAACATGTATTCTATTAGGTTTATTCCGTCAGGAACAAATATTACAATAAAAGTTCCAGAGGAAATAATATTATATAATATTTCTTCTTTTGGAACTTTTGTTATGGAGGAACTTCTGTAACATGAAAGTATGATGATTTATCAATATACTGATAACTTTAAATCGGTGCTGTGCAAACAGACTACAAAGTGCAAATTAAATTTAAAAAAAATCTCTAATGTACTGTAATATTTTTACAGTTAACATTAAATGGCAAATTTACATGACATGTGTATACAGACATATTAAGTGGTAATTGGACATTTTGATTCTGAACCAGCGTTTTAAACTGCTCCATTAACCCTGCACTGTGTATGGTAGTGCATTTTATGGGACTATAGTTTGTTGGATTTAACTGTATTTATATTGGTTCTGGGTGTATATAGTTGGTACTGTATTATAAAATTAATAATATAATAATTAATTGAAACCTGTATCACTAAATGTTGGTATCTCCTATCACATAAAAACAAAATAAAAATGATACACACTTCTATCGGGGGGTATCCTTTGTGAGTTTTGCTCACAGTATGTCTTGTATAAAAATGGATAAGTGCTTCAAAAAATGATTGGGGAAACTTTAGTTGCAATTTAATATGGAATCATTTGGACAAACCCATCAAAATCGGATGAAATATAAAAATTTTCTATATTAGGGGAAATCTTTTTGACAACCCATTTTGACCCCATTTATCTTGAAAATGATAAGATTAAGAGATAAAAGAAATCTGTTGTCATACTACTGAAAGCTCTGTCATCAAAGAATCCTAAGAAAAATAAAAAATTTTCTTATTTCCTGGCAAAACTGCATTTAAAAAAAAAAAAACTTTGACCCCATTTATAAAAAATGGCTAAAGCTACAAAATATGTTAAGAGTAGCTTTTGTTGCATTTTTTATAAGGAATCATTTGAAAAAACATCAAAATCAGATGAGAAATATAAAAGTTTCAAAATATGGGGGTTGCCATTTTTCAGTCGACTATATCTCAATATTTTAAAAGAATTGTCATAACTCATGCGATTAGTTATATTGTTTATGTCATGAATAATACAAAGAAAAAACCGATAAAAATGGAAAAAAAATTAATTGACTAACATCTGAGGATAAGAAAATTCCTGTTTGATCCAATTTTGTACGACAGGTGGGGCTAAATCATCCTAAATTAATCCCGTCGGTCCTTTCAAATTGGGAATTATTTATGTTGAAATTTCAAATTGATCCAAACATTGGAACAAAAGTTATTGAAAAGAAACCTTTCTATCTATGGCAAACAACATAAAAATATAATAATACGATGACAAAATTTTTGTGGTCGTATATTTATATACCAATATTAATTCCATTTCATAAATACATTGTACTCAATTGGCAGGGCACAGTATCTTCTGGACACATATGGACTTTTAATTTTGGTTTTTACCAGTTTGCTTTTATTTGCAAGGAATTTTCTGAGAAAAAAAATATTTTGCTCATCTGCTCTGTTAAAAAAAATCTAGGAATTGATTTTTAGTTTAAAATGACCATTTGGAGATCTTTTTTCTATTTTTTAATTATCTTGTTTTCTATTTTCAGATTATACTTTGTGGCCATTTTGGATTGATACTCATGTAGATCCTCCCTTTGAAAAAAGAAGGTAGTGTATAATAAGGTTAATTTCACATGAACATTTTACCTATCCCACTAATAATCATACAATTTACAAATACAATAAATTCACCCTATAAAAGGCCATATATTTTTAATTTTTTTATACATTTTGAAAATTAAAAAATTTCCACCAACTGCTTGGGGACAGGAGATATACATAGTTTAAACAGTAAAATTATTAGCAGTTTTTCTGTATTAATGTTGCACATTCTTTGTAAAATATATCTTCCATTACCATGACAAAAATATAGAATTTATCAATAATTTGCACCATACTTGAGATTCTAAACAAAACATTAAATTTAAATAAACACATGTCAATATAAAAATAGAAGATGCGGCATGATTGTCCATGAGACAGCCATCCACCAAATGACAGTAGAATTTACACTTCTATAGGTCCCATTATGGCCTTCAACAATGAACCAGAGTCCATACCATAACGGAAGCTGTAAAGCTTAAGTTTAAGCAGAATTTGAAAATTTCAGTATCTTTAGAGTATTAGGAACTAGTAGTTAATACATCTATCACATTGGAAAAGTTCTTGTCATTGTAAAAAGTTGCAACCAAACTTCATTGGAATGGTCTATAAATGTTCACTATCAGAATTGGTCCAAAATAGCAACCCCAGCTAATTTAATCCATACCAGACTGCCATTTTTCATAGAAGTCATAAGAATTATGTGCATATCAGTTACATATGTATTGCATTAGGATTTCAAGCATATAAACATTAGGGGTGCTATTTGATATGGTCACCGAGCAAACATTTCACAAGTGTTACAATCGCTCATAACATACTTACATAAGTGAAAAAAGGACTTGGGAGTAATCATAAGTCTTTCAACAAAAATAGATGCTTAGCAACTTTATTGTAACCTTTGGGAATCAAGCCACACCAGCGGTCAGCTAGGTGATGTCAGATGAGGCAAACATTCATCAAGAAGCCTATTTTTAAATCATGCTGTATATATGCTTTTTGTGATGCATTGTAATGAATTTAAACATCCATTAACTTATTTAATGATTGGTAATTTGAAGTTGGCATTGTGAACTTAAACATTTGCTGCTGTGATCTCAACATACTGTTCTTTGTATCAAAATAAGTCTGAAATTTTTAAATATTACAGATAAATGTAATTGCTGATGTCCACTCATACATCCATCAGTGTCCATTAGATTTTTTATTGCTTATTTCTGTTCTAGCAATGGAAAGGTTTATGATAGTTATGGAACACATGTAGAATACTACAAGGATGTGCCTGAAATCTTAAAAAATCTGCATCAACAGGGATTTAAACTAGGAATTGCTTCCAGGTAAACAGGTATTATTTTTAATAATTTTATTGGTGCACTATGAAATGCATAGTTTGTACCTTTTGTGCCAGTTGAACCAGAAATGGAACACAAGCTGCACCAGTTTGGTTCAAGTATTTCATCTTGTTGAGATGAAGTAATCTATTGGTTCAACTCCCCACCATTTTAATCTCCCCTCTTTTGGTGACTGATTAGTCTCTTCATTGGATGTGTGTCTGCAGAGAATGAATATAGCTGTTACATGCATCTACAGATGATATATGTATCTATATGTGAATCAAATATTGCCTTTTTTTGTTAATATATGTCATTGTGAATTTATATATATATATATATATATATATATTTTTTTTTTTTAAGGTATGCCCCTCCTGGGGCCCATCTTTATAGCAATAAAGTAACTTCGTCTTCTTCTTCTTCGGTTCAAACTTGGTTCGAACCACATTATGGAAAGTTCTCCAGGTCTTGTTTAACATGTCAATAGTAAAACTTGTCTGATCTGACCCATCGGTAAAAGGAAAACCTGTTTTTCCACCAGAATTTGTAAGTCCCAGTTTTGGCCTGAAATAAAATATTGTTTGTTGTTTACTAATTGACCCTAAAAAATCTGCCCAACTGTCAAAATTTTATTGTCTCTATATTTTTTCATTTCCACTACAGTATTGTTAATTTTTTTTATATATGTTAAAAATATTAATGAAAACTTCATCACTGTTGATAAAATAAAATTTTTTTTCTACCTACCGACCCTAAACTCTGAAGGTACAGTCAGAAACAGTAAACAAACATATTTTTAAGATTTACCTCACATAAGAATCATGCAAAAGGTGATTCACCTTTGAAAGCTTACATATAAAGTTGTTTTTTTTTACATTCAAAATGCCAAGTGAAATGTGAATTAAAGGTTTGTTTTGCATTTCTGTCCTGCTCATACAAGATATATTTAACATAGTATACTTGTATGCATTGTAAAACTCCCAGCAATATATAGGGTGGACACTTAATAACCAAGTTAGAAGAGTCAGGCTAGCAAAAAAGTTACAACTAAGACCTATTACACAAACCAATTAAACAGGAAAGAACTCTAAAATGTTGCTTTGTAATTGTAGAACCTCAGCTACAGAAGAAGCCAAAGAATTAGTCAAATTGTTCAACTGGCACAGCTATTTTCACTACAGTGAGATATATCCAGGATGTAAAATCAATCATTTTAAAAAGTAAGTCTTTAATAATCATACTACTGGTAGGTGTTTTGATAGCCCTTATTACTTGCCGGGTAAAACAAGTTCATACTAAGAATCAGTCAGTTTGTGTAGTATAAGTACACTAATGCAGTTGATCATTTCTGATATTTACCCTTTTCTCTATTATGGTGTATAAAAATAGGAGATGTGGCATGATTGTCCATGAGACAGCCACCCACCAAGTGACAGTAAAATGCCATTAAAACAAAAATAAGATAAAAAAGTCATTTTTTTGCATTACCTCCCACAAATAGTTAACAGATAATTTTTGTCATTCTTAGGCCATAGTTGTGTTTTTTTTTGTTTTGCGTCTGTGGTCTGGTAGGTTTGATTGGTACTAAGTTGGGAAAAAAATACAAAATTATTTCAGAAAATCCAATAATTGCTGATTTTAAAGTTAGCATGTATTTATTGATATACAGTTTGTAAAAATAGATTTATTGCAGAACAATAATTCAACTGTTATGAATTAGTGTTAGCCTGTGTGGCATGTATATCCCAAAGGCTGTGTTCTTTTATTGTGTGTGTGTATTTTTCATCCTTGCTGGCTGGTAGCTTTTTAAAATTTGACCGAACAAAAAACAAATAATAAACAAATATCCCCTGATTGTCAAATATGTAAATGACCTCTCACTGATCAGTTTTGCAATTTACAGATACTTCTTTTAAATCATACAAGCTCCTAAGATTCTGTAAAACAAATCCATACCAAGTATCACTAAAACACTCAAGTCATTTTGCCAATGTTAACTTGTGATAGGCACAGTATAGCAGCAAAAAAAGATGGTTTCTGCTGCTTACACTCTCTAATTATTATAATTTTCAAGACAATTGTCACAAATGCAAAAATTAAAATTGTTACACTTGGGAACTACCTTATTAAGGAATCCATGGTCAATTTAGTCATGCAGACTCAAAGATTTGTTAGCTTTATCTTGCTGATCATTTCTGTTATTTACAGTTTCTTTGTATATATCAAGTAGTTTTCATATAAGTAGCCGAAATTCCAAAAAAATAATGAATTTCACCAGTTGTAGAACTATAAATGTGTTTTGTTGTTTTCAGATTTAATCAAAACAGTGGCATCCCATTTACAGACATGTTATTTTTCGATGATGAATTCAGAAATATACGAGATGTTGGATCATTAGGTAATTGATTTTTAATTGCATATATAAAGGGCTGTTCCAGAAAAAGTTATCTGGGTGTTTGTAATATAAGTTGATATGAATGAGATTCTGTGTGTTGTTGTGTGCCAAAGATACATGTAAATGCTTTTACATTGGTGGTGAAGTGAAAAATAAAATGCCTTCACTCAACCCTATTTCATGTAAATAAATATTTCTAGAACAGCCCTAAACAATTCTTAATCATGTAAGTCCATATTTTTGGAAGTCACATAGCATGTCCTTATTTGGCAGTTTCAGATTTATGTTACTGCTCGTGAAATTCAGGTTTAAGTTTTGTCTAAACTTCTATATGTAACCCAGTATAAAATTCATGAATGACAAGATTTCATACAAAAATATCATGCTTCAATGTTATATGTAGAATATAATTCAACTTTATTCTTAAAATTTTATCTGTTATCCATCATAAAACTTCCCCCCCCCAAAAAAAAATTTATAATGTCTTGTTACTCGAGACCTATGTGGTTGATTGCTCCCATAAAATGGAGCAAATTTACAAAGTCAAAAAATTTAATATTACACCCTACGGGAAATTTTAAATTTTAAGTTAACAATTATTTTTAACTACAGCTTCAGCTTTGGCAAAAAAAAAAAATGAGAATTCAAGTGACATATGATATGATATATTTCCTTGTGAACTTTTGATACAAATTCACTAAAAGTTTTGGCAAATTTGGTTTGGGGTACTATAGATGGCAGGTGCTTGATGCAGACAGGTTAAAAATATTAATAATGTTACAAAACTGACACAGAATGTACTATTTTAAGGTATTTGGGCCATAATTGAGCACATGATTTTAAAAAAAAATTGATTTTCTAGAAGAACCTTACAAAATAACATCAGAAAATAACGGTGAACTTGAAAAAATACTATAAATTTAATTAAATCTTTTGATAGTTAAAACAGTTTTACAGATAATTTTTTTTACTCAGAAACATGATAATTTTTAAAATCAGTACAGGAAATCACTATTTCCTCTTAATTGTTAAAAAAAAATTTTTTTTAATTACCACCAGTTTTAATATGGTCCGGATATCTTAAATCATATAGTTGTCATCAAAAGAGTAGGAGATAAAGGCCAATTTTTGGCCCAAAAATATCAGGGTATTTTTTCTTTCAGATATACGGCCAAAGTCATGTATTATAATGGGGAATGAAGAATAACAACTATTTCAGATAAATGGAATACACTATTATGTCATTATTGTACTTTCTGTGTCTATTTAACATTTAACCAAATTTACTACCAGAAAACATTGATCACATTTAAGAAACAACAAAATATTTCATAATTTATTGGAATCCCGATTCATTCTTTTTACAAAATATGAACTTTGTTATGCATGTGCACATTTTTTCCCACTTTAAAATATACTAAAAAATATTTTTATACTGAACTAGAATTTTAATAATGATTTTGTACAAGTGCAAGTATCCGGTAAACAGTAATTGTTATCTGAAAATGTTTTTTTCTTCATGAATTTCACTTAGGTATCTGAAGTATAGACTTTGGGAGATTTTTGGGGCAAAAAAGTGACCTATATGCCCCTACTCCTTGATTTGCCTTACTCTTCTTGCTTGAAATTTTTGCCTCCAAGGAAAGCCTGATTTCCACTTCCAACTGTCAGATTTATATTTATATCTCCTCTGATCTATATTATTTTACATATGCCTGTTTTCCATATAGTTAGATGTTATCATAATAAATGGTTGTGACCGCCTCATTGGTGTAATGATTAGCATGCTCGCCTCAAGTGCACAAGGTTGTGGGGAAGATCCCAGGCCGGGTCAAACCGAAGACATTAAAATTGGTCTTTTCTGCTCTTTTGCTTAGCATGCAGCATTTAGGAGTAAGAGCAAAGACTGGTCAGCACAGAGTCAGAATATTGTGTCTGAGTAAAGAGGTTTGTCTTCTTGTGGACTGTTGCTTTTATGAGCTATCACATTTAAAATCTGGCTCAGCATGTCAGTCTAGTACAAAGCAGGGTTCATTCATCATCATCCTTCATCGATATACAATCGCCCTGAATATGCATAAAATAATAGCCGAGGTTAAGCAACATTCAATCAGAATAATAAATGATTGTAAGCCAGCAGGTACAGTAGGTAAAGTCCACCTTAGTTATCTCTATATGCGGGAGAGAGTTGAAGTTGTCTCTTACATATGTTCATTTCTTGAATCATGTATTTTTCTGTTTTTCCATTTTTATACGACCGCAAAAATTTGTGGTTGTATTATGGTATGATGCTGTTGTCGTCGGCGTCTGTAGACAGGTTGGTTTCCGCACGATAACTTTTGTTATAGTTAACCAATCCTTTTAATATTTTGG
>JAULBM010073308.1:0-10022 GCA_032357055.1 Geukensia granosissima | reverse complement strand
AAGCTGTAAAAGACCCCGAAATGCAAATTGTGAAACTATACATAAAACACGACAATCGACCTAATCTAAAGCAAAAATAGTGAACATTATTTGATTACATGATTATTTACATTTAAATCATTTAAAAGCAATATAAAACATCTGGTTTATCTACTTAAATATCCAGATCATGAAAACGGTAATTTTCTTCTATACTTTGTAAGGCAGAAACTTTAAACTCCTAATATAACAGAGAACACTTCATTCTTTGTGTTGGGCATGACAGATGTCCTTTCCACTGGATTTTGCTGCCTATTTCGGTTTGATTGGATAGCACATTTAGCAATGGAGGATATACATTTTCATTTCAACTGTTTGTGTTACGCCACACGACAATTTGCATACTTGCGTTTAATGTTTAATTGTTTAATATGTGTAATTAAACGATGTTCGTTGCTCAAATTCAGCCATTTTGGTAAGATTTCCGAACTCTTCTGGTTTTATCAATTTCTTAGCATTGATATTCTTGCCCACTGACCCCCACTTTTCTTTTCACAATTTCATTTAACACATTTAAACATGCCATTTGAGAACTTTTTTATATGAAACTCTTGTTATTTATTTTTGGGTTTAAATGACAGAACCCACTTAAACAAAACCTATGGAAAATGAAGAGAAACCTCATTTCCCGCCAAATTTTCAAATGCTTAGATATTAACACAAGCTCTCTGATACATGATGTTTTTAGCTTATTATGTTGAAATTTTAATATTCTCAGTAGCTATCCTATTTATTTGAAAACCTTGTTATTTCCAAACAGAGTAGCGAACATCCTTAAAACACATTAACCGTAGTGAAATTTTGTACGCATATTTTTCAAAATTGTTGAAGTTTGAAATCTGAAAAGGTCATTGCTTGAAGGTAAGAAAACTATAGGGAATTCTAACATTTCAACAACAATGCTTTATATCTGGCAAGGCTTGACCACAAAAAGTAACAAGCTAATACTTCTGTGTGGTAGTATGTCATATCAATATGTCACATGATTAGTGCAATATTTAATACATATATTGTTGTAAAAAATTATATATACTAGTTTATCTTCTTTTAACAAAGATGACATACAAAAAGGGGATATACCAGATAATTAATAACAAAGTACAATGAGATATTTTGTATCATTTTTTTTTCTGAATGTGTAAATTCACAGTACTTTATGAAACGGTACGTGGGAATATTATCAACATTTTTATATTACAAATAAAGCTCACGTAGTACATAAAGGAAAGCAATACATGCCTCATTACAAACCCACCAAACTGCTCCTTACCTGATCCTCGTTTTGTCGGTTCATGATTGTAAATACACTTTTTGCGAGAAGAATGTAATGAGATACCCAAGTCTGACAGAAAAAGTACGAAGACACTTAAGAAAACTTTGGTAAAAAAGACGAAACGAAAGACAGACCTCAGCATGCCCAATACACAAAACACCACATATAAAACTTATGCAGGAGTACTACAGCCGCGGATCCAGGATTTTACGTTAGGGGGGGGCGCTGGTCCAGGCCAGTGCCTTGTTAGAGACCAGGGGGCGAAGCCCCCAGAAGCTTATAGAAAATTAAGACTAAAAAATTATAATTTTTTCGTTATTAGGGAGGGGGTCGGGTGCGCCCCCGCCTGAATCCACCCCTGTACTGCAAAACCTATGAAAATGATAAAAGAGCTTGGCATCAACGACACATCTGCTAACCTAATATATACATTACTGCAATTTCTAGAGAAGTGATTGTCTTTAACCACGGTTCTCGTCGGTTCTGTCTTCGTTTGGTAGTGACACCAAAGAAGACGAGTTGGATCTTGCTTTATTCTGGAAATCGAAACTACACTAGTGTCCATATAAAGAAAGATATGTAGTTGGCTCATCCAGGATCACCACCAAGCCTCTTTCTAAATTACTTACAACTTTACTGTCGACAGTCAAGGAGGGCCTTCAAAAGTACTGTGATTAACGTAATCCATAAGCGGTGTTGATCAAATGTGGATATTAAAAAAAACGAAAGATCTGTTTCAATACCTAAAATCCGATTTCTTGTTTTTGTACTCGTATGAAGCAAAATTATTTCAATGACTCCTGCGAAAAAAAAACAAAAAGAAATTTGTTAGATCGTATAATTTCTTTTCTCTCTATCGATGATGTTTTGTCGTTGAATAATCCGACGTTCAGTGAAAATCTCGACCAAATATCCCAGCAAACTAGAAGTTATAAAGACAACAGCCTAATCAAATTCTGCTTTATACCTAGGATTATTCCTAGAAATTGACCATGATGAATAACTTGCTTCTAAGATGAACGACAAACCGGATTACTTACATTTATCTATTGTAAACTTCCCATATTATGTGGCAAAATTCCTGCTTCGTTCCCCTTACCTACTGTGTTACGCGCAAGACAGGACTGCTTTCCCTTCGTGGGCACCTGATCCTAGTCCTGTTTTGTGAAGAAGTTCGTGAATTTTTAGCCTTTTTCCCTTTCGTTTCTTTTTATCTTTTAGTTTGTTTTAAATTTGTCTTGTCATTTTTGACTATGCTCTTTTGATCTTTCACATTGTCTATTCTACACTGGAATCAAAACGCGAAAAAAAAAGAAAACAGAAAAAGTAGATTCATGTTCCTGGCACAGAAAGAAAGCTATCTCAAAAAGATTTGCCTCATCTGTCTTAGAAACTATTGCTCCATACTGGCCAAAAAGCACTGTATCAACTAAAATATTCTAGAGTGACGACTTCATTTGAGGAGCATTAATATCCCCGTTTCAGTAGGTGTTGATTCAGTAACTGAACCTTGTCAAGGATATTGTTGTAGAGATAAGAAGCTAATAAATACCGAAAACGGAGACAATACCATATACTCGCCATATGTCATGACTACTGCAAATTTAATACTTATTTAATTAAAGTCCAGTGTAGAATACCCATGTGAGAGATCAAAAATGCAAAGTCCAAAGAGGCAAGACAAATTTAAAACAAACTCTATGACAATAAGTAAACAAAAGGAATCCACGAACTCCTTTACAAAACAGGAGTGGAATCAGGTGCTCCGGAAGGATTAAAATTCCCCTGTCGTGCGCGCAACACCCGTCGTGGAATCCAAAATCTCAAATCCGGGTTAACGTCAACGTATTTTTATATTACCGGTAACAGGTCCGTAACTAGTTTAGATACACTGATATCATATGGATCAACCAATTCCAATAAGGTGTAATATACAAAAGTAAAATACGTTAATTTTAATCTTTGCGTGAACATCTACCCAAAGTTGCATAAACAACTAATTTGCCCTTTACCAGCAATAAAATATCCTGCTTGTCAAAAGATTGAATATAAATGTATTTTCATTTCTCACTTGACATGACAAGGAGCATGTGATTAATACAAAGTTTATTGATTATGATATTTGTTTATTTTCTCCCTTTGTCACTAGATAAGCCTTTGTTGTTACATCTTAGGTATGTTGATCCAGGTTGAGACAACTAAGACAAACACATGCGAGCCTGGCGGATGCCCATTCATCAAGCCATGCCAGAAATGCTGCAAGAAAATGGGCACAGGATGTACAGCAAAATGTATAAGAGATAAGAAGTTTTTACCTTTTCAGACCAGATGTGATTGCACATGTCCATAAAAGTAAGTATTTCTACGGTATTATATTCTTGAAGTACTGGATACAAAATTTTCAAAATTCACAGGCCAAGAAAGACCCGAAACCGACAAATAATGGAAGGAAAAAAACAAAGCTTAGACAATAGAGTTGGCTGCTTTAGGTTCAGCGGAAAACATTTCAATATTTCACATTCAAGTATTGGTCCATTTTAGGAATGTAAAATTATAGACCCAAAATTCCACTATCATGACAAATAAAATGAAAGTGCTTTTATTACCTTTTGAAGTCATCGTGTATAGAGGTAAACACCTTTAATTTATTCAAGAATTTACAGAATGATTTCATTTTGATTAACGCCTGCATGTTTTGACCCAGTATTTTGGAGTATATTAATATATATTTACCAATATAATCTCCCAAAAAATAAGGTTTTTTGTTCTGGTTTTGTTTATTTGAATTTGTTACGGTTTAATCCATTTCATAGCATTTCTATTTTTCTCAACGATTCACACCGAAATAAAAAAAGTTCATATGTTACAGTTTGTTTACCTTCAGAAACATTTTTATGAACTTATGCATATTGAAAAACATCTGTAATTGTAAGAGATACAAATATATTTGACATAATAAGTTATTGAAAAACATCTTATTGAAACCGAATCGTTCCTATTTGATTGACCAAATGTTCTTCTTGTTGCTTGTCTTTATGAGTTTATTTGCATAAGTTTACCAATATAGAAAACTATGATGCATTTTGACAAGCTCTATGCTCTTTCAAGGAGTAACCAAACACATATGAATTCCGAGATGCACCCGTTTAGTCGAACAGGAAAAACACACATGATGGACCTGAAAAAGGGGGGGATATTAAATTAAATCCCCCTCAAACAATTTCGTTTTTCCAATGTTGAATTTTAGAAAATAGAAAATGATAATTTGTTTTACAAAAATGCTGATGTATTTTTAAGTCTCCTGCCCAATATAAGACTATTTAGGAAAATAATCATTTGCCAAAATTTATAATCTTTTGATCATGTATAACATTTTATTTAACTAAAGTAGTTGACCCTCCTTTATGCGTGCATTTACACAAATTTTGTAACCTTTGAAAAATAATTGCTTTGCCGCTGTAATAGGATTTCCATAACTATGTCATAACTAAGAATAACTAACAAAGCTTTATTTTTTATTCAGGTTGAAATGCTAGAATGATGAGAAGCCACGATCTTCGAAATAAACTATGTTATGTTATCTAAATTTATACTTTTTTGGTTTTTCTTTTACGCAATTTTTATGGAGTAGTATATGTTATGCAGAATATTTGATTGACATATTTTTAATGTTCAAACAGACTACCAGCATTCCAGTAATTTACTACGCGTAAATCTTCGCCCATTTATTCCTTTATTCTAACAGAGCAGACAACGCAAGTACCCTTCTTCAAGGGGAAGCAAGAGAAATCAGATATAAGGCAGGCAGAAACTCGAAAGGCAATCTTGAGAAGATAAAAAAGACATATCGTCACCCATATATATAACTAAAAATAATCATACAAATTTTTAAAAAATGCGATCCTCTATGAGTGAACGATTCGGAAGGGTAAATAGTTCCTGTCTAGTTAAAGACACAGGACGCAATGAAAGGGATAAAGTTAAATCAAACTGTTCATTCACATCCACTCTTTCGGTGGTGTGTTTTAATAAATGATTATAAGTCTAGAGATTATGTAAAAATATGTATGTTATGGGCCGATTCAGAAATTTAACTTCCGTCATCGTAAAATGCATTGCGCAATCTCAGCGTCCTCGTAAATGACGTCTTGACCAATGAAAATTCAACCAGAACAATGACGTTCCCAGAATCCCATTGGATTTCTGAAATGGTCCATTGAACCTAAATTAAAGGGTACGAGACATGCTAGTGACACAGAAAGATCTGTCTTATACCAACACTTACTTTTATAATTAATAGCGATTACTTTGGTTTGCCCATTATCAATTTTTCCGTTCATGATTGTTTAAGAAACATTTAAGCGACTCTTGTATATATGTAGTATATATTTTCATTTCTTTGTTAGGCCATGGCCTGCATTTCACATCAAGGCATGGTGGAAAATGGAGGATATGCGTATTTCTTGTTATTATAGACATACCTGCCATAAATGGTGGAAGGGCTATTTTTGTAATTTATCGACCATTTCTTAAACAGAGTAGTAAATGTTTGAGTAAAAAAGGGATTAAAATGAATTTGATAGAAAATTGTGCAGTGTTTATATGAAAATGAAAAGTTATAGGGTAAATGTCAGAGAGACTGCAACTCGAGAAAAACAGCAAATTGTCAAATCTACGCCATTTTGGCTTATGCTTGAAAAAATGCAAATCTCTTCCAAAAATGCATAGAAAACAAAAACAACAGTTTTGACCATAAATCAACAGCCGGATGGTTTATGTGAATTGTTCTACAGACTAAAACTGGGGAGAAAAAAAAACACAAGAAAAACTCGTTTATACAAATACAAATACAAATATTTTTATTTGTCAATCAAGACGCCCCATAGACCTGGATAATCACGTAAGAATTTAGTACAATGATTAGTTTGATTACAATAATTAGTAATTATTAGAAGTTCATTGTGTCTTTAAGTGTCAATATACTAAAACAACAAAAATAGTGCAAAGCAAACAAATACACTTAATCAATTTACTACCAAATTAAAATTATTTCATAGATTTCATTTAATATGCTAATAAAGATAAATTTATGATGAATATTTCGCGTCTGAGTTTGTTGATTTTTGATCATGTGAGAAGAAGTTATAACCCTTTAAATACATGCCCTGTGTGACCTAGGTAGTCCGGAAGTCAAAATGCAATTTTTAGATGGGGTCCCCTGGGATAATTTCAGTACAAGTCTTTAAATGTCAGGCGGCATTCAAATACAACGTACAACTGATATGTATGATTCTGGATATCTATGGATTTCGTCAAGTTAAATTTAAGGTCAAATGGCTAGACAATTTTGAATATTCTAAAAGTTTGCTGAAATGTTAATGAATATATTCAGTAGGTTTAAGCCTTAACGAAGTCGACACAAGAACTGACGCCGTCAGAACGATTTTCCATTTGAAGGGGTTGAGGAGGCTTTAAGGATGGGTCTTCTTGAAGCTTTTTTTCTGTAGACTTTTGCCTCTCTTTTTCTCTAAAATAGTAATGCATTCGAAGTAAACAAAGATGATAAATACAGCCTCCGATAGCAACTGCGTACGCTACTGGATAGAACCAATGGTCTTTATCAAATGTGCTTTTTGCCCAAAACGTAAACATAAAAGCATTTTCGGCGTAGAATATTGCGTAATACAATATAAAAAATTTTCCACCCCAATGTTTTTTCCTCTGAAGCTGAAACGATTTTGATACAAGAAAACAAAAGTAATTTGTTACAAACGCTAAAAAATAATCAGGATTGTTCAAGCAACCTACACAACCTTGATCATTTATATTGTTTCTGATTTTGATTTCAATAATTATATAAAGTATGATTATAATAGTACGAAAAATTATAAAATACCGCATAGTTAGCATACCGCACCATGTTACACAGAGTACGATGATCATTATTCGGGGGATAATTTCACATAAACGTGCTAAAAAGTAAAGCGCCTTTACAAAGAACGAATCTGTATGCTCTTCCTCTGCCTTTAAATATGACATTTTGTATTTGGTTATAGACCAAGCTAGTCCTAATACTGAACCAACGACACTTATAACTTGAATTATGCCTAAAATAATAAAGAATGTGTGTTACTGAAATAGTTTTCATAAATGGACAATAACTATCACATATAACAACAACAACTATCACATATAATAACAACAACAAAAAAAAAAAAACGATAAATTAAAAGAAATTTCAACTCAATTGGAGAATAAAATTATTCCCGAACTTTATTCAGCCGATCACCTGCCCACGGAGATGTATCATCTTTTTAATGTCTTATTACCATCCACTTTTGTTAAGGAAGTTTGGGTGTCTTCCGCCAACTTGGATCACAAACTTGTGGTATTGACTTTTTCTATAATTGCAAATATTAAATCTAGACAAAATACTTGTTTAAAATTAAACCTGGATTAATATATTGTAATTACTTTTAAGCCTTTAAAGAATATAAAGTGCTCTTTCAACATTTTAGGAATTAATCATTGCCAGGGGAGGTAACTCCAATGACTTTATTTTATGAAGGATTGCACTACAGAATTATAGATTTATTAACGTAGCAAGAAAACAAGACCGGTGATTCTAACTTTTCTTTTTATTTTCTGATAATATATGATAAAAGCTATCTTTTCCTATTTTATTCTAGAATTCTATTGTTTTATGTTCTTTATATCAAGATAAATGTAGTTTTTCCCTATATAATCAACAGAAAATGGAGGATTTTGCACAACCCGTTGCTTGAAAACGGATTCGGTGACAGAGACATTTGATTATAATTTTCATTAATATTATTTAATATAATGACTTCATTATAGACCTTATTTAACATAACTTTAATCCAAACATTGTAAAATAGAGTTCTCATATCCGAACAAACTGCAATAGTCAGCCATTTCTATCAAAAAGGACATCTACCATATGCAATACAAGGAATGAAAACATCTCAGTTATTTCAGGGGTTTAGAAAATTAAATTATTCCTGGAAATTTCTTGCAGATTTTGTATTACGAAGTCGAATAGTTATGACCCTTTCGAACTGTCATGATAACAAACAGTGGTACAAAAACTGGATTGAATTTATGAAGTTTGTTTATCTAGCATTCCAAAGTTTCTTATGTCAAAAAGTCAACATTCTGTGCTTCATTTATTTGGCTGTCTTTGCAGGGCGTCAAAGTTATTTAGAAATTCTTACTCAAAATATATTCATGATATGTCATGATTTATCAAATCTAATAATTTTTTCTTATAGCGTTGCAAAGTTTCGTATCATTAAGCTTGTATCCAACATAAAAAGGTCATTTCTCGGTCGATACCTTACGCCAGGACTTGTTTTTCCTATAAGGATTTTATTGATAGAGAGTTGCAGCTTACAAGAGGGCTACTGGGCCAGGGGGTTTCACTCCGGAAGTTTTTTCGGTCGCCGTCATGATTTGGTTGACAGGTGCGAAATGTCCATTTCAAGGGAGACGATTGGATGTCTTCCCACTGTCGTGAATACAATCCATTCCTGTGCCGGTTGTGACTGGCATCGATTGTGACTATAAACTTACACGACGAGTGCCAGTAGTGGAGAATGAGTTGCTTACCCTTCCGGAGCACCTGAAGTCACCCTGGTTTTTGTAGAGTTCGTGTTACTCCAGCTTTAGTTTTTAGTGTCGTGTTGTGTATTAAATTCTATATTTTTTTTCGTTTCATTTTGTTGGCCATGGTCTTGTCTGTCATCCGACCTAACGATTTCTGTCTGCGTCTTTGGTATCTTCGAGTTACTTTCAGTAATATTTCATGACGGATAACAAAGTATACAACTTCTCTATTGACACTTTACTCATTGTGCAATTTAATACCATTAGTCGGCAAATTTGTTGTTTTAACACATACAAATATACCCTATTGGTTCTTCGATTTCAAAACCTCAACGTAATCATAAAATGCCAATTGGCAGCTCATATCCAAGATATTGATAATATCACGACCGGGAAAAAGCATGATTTCCTGTATAAAGTCGGACGGCGGGACGACAAAATGCGTGTATTTACAGAGATAAATGCACCCCAAAAATACACACCTAAAACCTGTTTTAAAAGTATGCTTATATCTATAGTTCATTTTAAATGAGGTCGTCATCAATTCGTATCGCCAGAATTTTTAATATCTTGCCCTTTCAAGTATATAGGTAATTACAAGGAAAATGACTTTTGATATTCAACCTTCTATATCTTCATTACATAATATTTGAACACTTTACTACAACTTAATAAAAACTAGAGTAGAATATTTCTATATTTCATTAAAATTGTAAAGATTTTAGTTCGCCTCTACGAAGTAGAGGGGGACTATTGGAGTACCCTCGGCGTCTATGTCCGCGTCCACAGCCAGATCTTTGGATTTACGATACCTACATTCATATTACTTGGTATGCAGATGCATGAGGTCACGACCTTTCACCACACCAGAAATTAAGGTAACATAACCTATATTTCATGGTTGAATGATTTCAATTAAGTTTGAGGTGCGACATTAGTTCTGGTAAAACATGACTGTGGATCATCAGACTTGGTTCGCAGATGCGTCTTGGGGAGTCTGTCAGCAACCCGACCAAATTAGGTCACTTTGACCCACATTTCATGCATCATTGACTTTGGTTAAGTTTTTCGTCCGACTCGTTTC
>JAULBM010073297.1:0-10022 GCA_032357055.1 Geukensia granosissima | reverse complement strand
ATGGACCGGAAAACTGATATGGCCCGCGCCTTCGGCTTGGGCCATATCAGTTTTCCGGTCCATACCATGGCCCTCGGACAGTCCGTATATCCCGATATTGCCCTATACATCAGTAACTATTATATACGTATGCGCAGAATTAATTAAGATAATTTTTTAACAATTAATGATAAGTTAACTCTGCGTATAGCTATCAAATTAGAAGAATTTATGTCTTTTTGTTTTGATAACGTACAATGTATATACCGAACACAATCCGGGAAATCTTTCCTGTTCGAGATATAATTTTACTTAATAGATAATTGTGTTATTTTTTAAATCATTACCTTAAAAGCACTCTTCCTCATAAAATGTTTTGCTGTGTCGGACCAAATAGAAGGCACAGTTAAAACCCATTGCATTTCCACATCACTCACTTTAATTCCTTCTTTCGATAAACTGATTTTCAAATGTTCTTTTAAAAACCGAATAGACAAAGAAAACACCTCCTCAGCAGAAACTAAATTTCCTTTGATGTCCGATAACTGTGTTTCAGCTGAAATATTCTGAAATAAAAAAAAAATCAGCCTGTCAATAAAAAATAAGTTGCGTATCCCGGATGGATTTTTTAAACCAAAAATAACCCCAAAAACACAGATCTATGAAAATGAAAGATATGGATTCAATATAAGAGAAACTGCACTCTAACCACGAGAAAAACATAGGAAATTTACAAATCTAGAGGTCTCCACAAGGCCTTTATCAAGGTTGGAATACTCTTGTTCAAGTAATTTAATCTTTGTAATATTGAAGACATTCACTCAAAGTAATGCCATGATAAAATAGAATTTTGCTTAATACGTCGAGTCTTCTAAGGTTTCTGTTGTAAACACATGTACACGACAAAGGCGTTTTTTCCATGAATATCACAAAAAGCATACCATGGGTGTGAATTATTTTCAGTAGTATTATTATCTCTTTTTATTTCATTCGATGCCTAATTAGGCACTTAGGGGGTAAATATGCTATATACAGGTAGGTATGGATGACCTTCCCAAAATGTTCTGTTGTTTTCAGATTGGAAATGCATGAAAAAGTTAAGAATCAAGTAATGTACCAGAAGGTCTAATTTTAGACATACATGTATGTCAAAAGACCGCTTAATTATAAGCATATCTATATAAATAATTATTTCTTTTTTATTTTTTGTAAGAAGCGAAAAAGTTTATGTTTTATTAACATGTAAAAATGTCATCTTCTCACACCTGTACCGTCATATTTATTAAATTACTTCCCCGGAATTTTGCAATATTTAGTAAAGTTAAGGATTGAATAAGAAGTGAATCGAAGGAAACTTACCATAGATCTAAAAACAGTTCGCAAAATGTATTAATTAACTGTACTTATCACATTGTTCATTTTCAATAAATTATGAGTTTTTATATAATTATAATTTTTTTACCTCGTTCTCATACAATTTCATTTTGAATCTGTGGAAATAATAATAATCATTGAATTTTCCATCCATAACCAGTTCTGTGTATCTGTTTTCAGCCTGGTATCCAAAGGCCACAAGTTGTTTACTGGAATCAAGGAGAAGTGTGGTTGGCGTTTTTATGGAGAGTAGTTGGTGCCCACCGGAATTCCAAGGCTGATTTAAGTTTATTGCCAGTGGATCTTTCTGGAACGAGTCTTGTATTGAAAATGCATAACCGGAATACGTGGTTCCAAAATCAATGGCAGCAACCATGAAAGGAGTCTTGTTCGTCATAATTAATTGGTACTAAAAGTAAAAAATGGTAATAAATATTCACAGCCATATGAATATCCAACATAAAAGAAAGTTTTAATGTAAAATACCTAACAGACTGTTTCACCTACAAATTGTATTTATTGGTCAAATTATCATTGCCGCATGTTTTGGTTGTAATAGTTGCTATCGACAAGTTTACTCTGCCAGCGTATTTCTTGATTAAAGAAACCTGTAAAAGTTTCACAACAGCTTTAAATAACAACATCTGTTGATTCAAAATTAATTGAAACTGATATGATATTTGACATTTGGTTGCGTTTAGCAAGTATTTTGTAAATATAATAAGTCAGTTATAAAAGCTAAATAAGTTGAAATATTACACACAATTTAATATTTAATCATTTTATCCCAGTAGTTTTCAATTAGTTTAATACCATTGGCACAACTACAAAACCCAAGCATTTTGGTAAAACTCTATATCATAGAAAATTCGATTTTAGTGCATTATTTTATTATACTTTTATTAGATTATTATATCCATATTCTTTCTTTTAAATAAATTATCGAATTCAAATTAACAAGCCTTTGAAGAAAATTTTGTCTAAAAGTCGCTGCACTCATTCAGATTCTAAACGTTCCTATTTGTCCTATCATTTTTCCATACAGACAATGCCAAACCAAAAAATTCGAAAATAAAAAATTATTTAGTGATTTCGCATTTTCAAGCTTTTTTAAATTTCAAAATAACAGGCTCGGAAAAACTACTCGTACATTATAAACAGATATAGTCAATATTCTTACCGCGGGTAATGAAAATATTATCATTTGTTGGGTATGCATATTTAAAACTTTTCAAAAATATTTTAAAATAAATAGCTTCTTAATTACTCACTGTTACCGATAGCAACACAGCTCTATTATTAACCCCATGCTCGTTAAATTGTAACAATTCAAATGTTATAATTATTGGACAAAAATATAATAAAACAAACTAAGTAATGGAAACATATTTCAATTTTAAAAACAATTGACCCAGATACGATTTTACCAAAATAGAAAAGTCTTAATAAACTCTTTACACGCCATTTGTTCATTCTTTTATTCATACTTATATTTAGATATTTTCAGAGATTGGAAAAAGCTAATGTATTTGACATTTTGAACTTTAGAAATATTTTAATGTAAAACTTTGTCATTAAGATCGAAATTAACTATTTAGCCATTCATATAAAGGTAAATGGTTTTAAAGGATGCATGAAAATACTACTGTCTTTAAACCTTACTCCGTAGAATGGCTTTTTGAAAATTTCAAATCTTTATCTTGGCTACATTTTACTATTTGTTTTGGTCAGGAAGTAGAACCCAGTGATCGAGTTGTCCAATAAAATTGAAAAATAAAAGTACTGTCTTCACCTGATACTTTTTAGGCACATAAAACTGTTTAAGGTGGGGATTCCCATTGTATATTTTTGTCTTTTAAAATACTAAATTTTAAAATGGAATGATATCAACCATTTACAATTACATTTTTAAAATTTATGTGTTTCTCTATTAGCATTCTACATGGCTTTTTGTAAAACCCCGCCAAGAGAGTTATCTCCCTTTAACATTGAAAATCCCATAGAGACAGTTCTTTTGCTCCAGGTTCATTTACCATTGAATGGAATACGAAAACGAAAATAATTTTTGTTAAGACTCACCAAGATACATCTTTCTGCAAAATTTTATTTGGATTAAAAATGGTTACTCCTTCTACTTTTGAAAAAGGCATTCCACGAAGTGAGGCTTGCAGACATTAGTTCCATAGGTATGTAAATTAAAATCGGAATAATTTGACTGAAAAATTCTGTCAAATATATTCAAGGGCAATAATCAGCTTATATATGAATATGGAACATCATTAAACTTGGCACTTAAAGACAAGACAAGAAAATACTTTATTTAGTATACCTCAGACACACAGGTGTACAAGAGGACATAAACAAAGTTACATTCCATATAATTACAAACAGATATATAAAGACAGTTTTTAATAACTTTAACTGTCACTATTAATTGGAAGAGTTGGAGAGGGACAATTCTAAACATATAATGTCAATCAACAGATTTTTAAAAGCCAGCAGGATGAGCTCTAGATCCATCTTTGGTTAATTGTCGAAGTTACTAGGTACTTTTAAAGAGGCAGGAACTGTTTACTCTTCCGAATCACATCAGTTCACCTCTTTGTTTTGGTGGGGACCTCGTTATCTTTATCAAAACATGCACGATATATTGGAATTGAAATTCAAAATATAATAATTCTAAATTTTAAAACACCCTTGAAGTCTTCATGTCTGACATTAAGTAGTCTTATAGGTATATTTGAATATGGAAAGTCCAAATCATTTTATTTTACTAGAAGAATTTTATCTCTATTTTAAATAATAACATAACTGCCTTTTGTACATTTGTACGTTACAGGATCGTCATAGACATTTTATATAGACTAATTTACAGTTAACGTAGTTAGTCTCGTTTTGATATTCGTTAAGAACGTTAAAAGTTGGCAACATCTATCCAAAATTATTAGCCTGAAACACATTTAACACTAACGAATAATGATAATAAGGATAAGATATTACAATTGGAACGAATTAGTTCGTGCATATCATATTTTTTGTTTACAAACTGATACATGTATTTTGATGTTCCCAATTTCCGTAGAAACGTATTTTGACTATATTTCCTTTACCAAATGCGTTCCCGCCAAAAAAAAAAATGCGTTATTCATAAACTTATCCCTGTCAGTTTTAGTATCTTTTTTATTCATGTTAAATAATATTATGTTATTTTACAGTGTTAATACAATACAGAAAATATTGTAGGAGTCAGTATTGTATTGAAAACTGTATTGGACGAGACGCCAGAGGCCAAAGGCGTCCCGAATGTATCGGGACTTCCAATTTTATACGGAATTTTATAACTTCCGGTTGTACAATCGAAAATATATTGGTAGGTCACATGTCATTAACAGCTCTTTCTCATTGGATTAAAATTACAGCTGTATAATAATTTTATATATTTTCGTGATAGAAAAATGTGTCCCAGCAAGATTTTTTAGGGTGATTGCTGGCAATTTTACTTTCTAATACAATTTATAAAAGACAATATTTTGACCAGATTAATTATTCTAATTATTCAAATAAGGGGAATGAAAAAAAAACAGACCATAAAGTTACATTTTCTATTAACTGCGTACTTACTTCACTTTGTAGGAATAAGACATCCAATATGTTCACTCTACATTATAAACTTTTCATTTTTTTAATCAAGATACTAGCTAAGGTATATAGAAAATGCATATTATTTAAACTAGATTTATTTTACTCTATTTAAAAATTCTAATTTATAATTCATTGAATGCATTTCCATTGCATAAGATTCAATGAAATAAATTAAAATATACTGTAAACATAATTTTAAATTGATAATAAGGTAATTATAAGTAAAAGTCAATTTATCAAAAATAATTGCTGTCAAAAATTCTATCAAGTTTAGTACATCAGTTTATTATACAGGGAATCCCACTTGCATAAAGTGATCGCCCACTAAACCTTTTTAATGTATAAGGCATGGTGCGTCAAATGATTTTAAATGCTGTTTTTTCTTAATGATATAAGGTCTCCAGTAAAGCTTACATGCATGGTAAACAACTGTGGAGTTTTAGCCTGCAGTCAGATTGCTATTCTTGACGTTTAAATAGAGGGCATTACATGGCTGAGTGTTTTTGTAACAATGCTTGTACACTTCATTCATTTTTGATGTTAAATAAACACCACGTTTTTATATTTTTGTCGATTAAAAGTTGAATTTTTAATGTGTATGCAAATGCGTTTTTTGCATACGGATTGCAACCCTACTGAGTGCAGCCTTTACACAAACCGGAATATATAAATAAGGAAATATATAATTATTATTTCTCAAAATTTTTCAAAAATCTAAAACAGAATGGGTTCTCGTCTTTCCGGCATTTATTCCATATCCGTTATGTGTATTCTTTCGCGATGATTAAGATGATTTATTTCATTTATTTACTGAACTGGCAAATTACAATGATTTATAAAATTTTCAATAGGCAAACAGTTCAGACTTTTTTAAAGTGGTTAGCTCCCTTGTAATCAGTGTCAATTATTTGATGTTTAAAGCTAAAGTTCGCAAATGTGAAATAAATATGGAAGTTTCGAGCAATACAATAGAATGGGGCATTACACGTTCATTAACATTTTCGCAATAATCAACCAAAATAATCAAATATTAAGAGTAATGTTTATATGAGAACAGATTGATAGGCGGGCGAAATGAGCTATTTACTAAAGAACTTTAGTAAAAATGGACGAAAATTTCCATCGCTCTGTGACATTAAAACCCTTCTATATGGCCGCCATTTTCGGAATTGAAAACGCACACATCTTCTTGAGAGATCTTGTCCACAGCGAATCCAAGACGGAGCGTACAGATTTATCTTCGCTCGCCTTCTATAAGTATACTTTTCTCATATAATATTAACCGTATAACTTTGTGAATAAAAATTCTTTGATAAAGAACATTTATTAATGTAGTCCGATGATGTTTTTCTTTCATACTTAGCCGCCTCATTATTCGTTATTCCCTTAATATGTTATATCGTAATGGCGATTGGATAAAATGCTACCACCCGTTTCTATTTTGTGACTTCTATATCCCCAAAACGACCTAGAAAGAATATTTATTTTTGAACTTAAATCAAAAAGTACAAAAAGGAATTCGAAGATACCAAAGGGGCATATATAAATCGTAAAGTCGGAAGACAGACAAGACCATGGCCAACAAAATGAAACGAAAGACAAACATAGAGCACACAACACTACACTAAAAACTAAAGCTGGAGTAACACGAACCCTACAAAACCAGGGTGAGTCCAGGCGCTCCGGAAGGGCGAGCAACCCCCGCTCCACCAGCGGCACCCGCCGTGCAACCCACTGCAGGAAAACCCAACGAAAACTCATATGTCATGAAATGTTTATGCATTAGCTTACATTCTTGGGATATATTTGGTATATGGAATCTATGTCAGAAAGAAACGATGCACTCCTTGCATGTTTATAATAAATAGTCAAAAATTAATTTAACTGCGTATAAAGAGCTTTTCTGGTTTCACCTTCACTAGGGGTTAAAAAAAGAAAGAAAGAAGAAAATAAGATCAGTAAAACTTTATTCAGTTCTAGATATAGGTTTGGACCAAATGAAGTATATAATGTCGTCATATTTAAAGAAAGAATATGGCATATAAACCAGAAAGACAAGATGCACATCTTTCATACATTTAATTATAAGAAACATTCAAAATCCAAATTTAACTGCGTGTGAAGCATTTTCCTGGTTTTATCTTCATCAGACACTCTAGGGGCAAAAAAGCAGAAAAAAAAAACGTCAATTGTTATCTAATTTTAGTTACATTCATGAACCAAATGAAATATAATGTTCATAACGTTAAGAACGCCGATAAGACAAATATCAACATAACAATGTTGGAATTTTCAAAAATTATAATTTTTATAAATAAATTATATTTATAATCTTTCCAACATACCCGAAAAAAAAAGAGAACACAACTACAGGACTGAGGAGTTTTTACGACCTCCACACAACACAAGTGAAAACTTCGTACTTATATTTAAAAGAAAAAATAAGGAATTTATGCAAGAAAGAAACGATCCACATCTTACATAAATCATATGCGTTTTTATTTGTGAATATTATTTAAACCAGTGGGAGTTTGAATATATTCAAATAAAGAAGATCTATTTTGGGACCTACTTTACATATTACATTCTTATTATATATCTAGTATTTCCCTTTTAATTATTTTAACGTAAATCTATAATTTAGTCATATGCATTTTTTATTGCATAAAATGAATGAATGAATTTCTTTTGTTAGTGTAGACCTCTTCAGCGTTATTGTTCATCTTTAAAGTCGGTTTACACAAATATTTATAAGTATATTATATAAGAATCAATACAAATTGATTAAGCATCATCCTTGTTTACGCTCAAAGTATAAAAAAGTTATAAATGAATAGAAACGTGGAAATGAAATGTGAATGTTATGACTGGAGTCTAGACAATTTCCGCAGCAAAGTGCTTATACTTCCTCTGTCAGTATATATGGTATAATATAGGCCAAATCATCAAACTCTGCGTTGGAGATGGAAGTCAAGAGTTAAATACAAAGCGGATAGATAAACTCGAAACAAACAAAAAGGTACAAACAGAAACACTAAGTACAAAAGTTTGACTCCATAAACTCCTTTTCAATATTAAAGTGTAATTTTAAAGAATTACGAACATTATATACGAATAAGAGATTGGATGATTTCCGTTGATTTTACAACGGATCTTTCAGTAAGCTCTAAAAGCAGTCTTAATAGTACTGCGGTATTCCATAATATTTATTCTGAAAAAAATTAAAAATCCAACTACATCTTATTTTAAATTGAAAAAAAGAATAACCTCGTGGACCTCTGGACACTTTAGATCTTTACATGAGGTATAACATATTATTCCAGATTTTGTCATTATTTGAATGTCAAATACACATCATTTTCTCGAGATGTTCTCACCAATGATTTTGTGTGAATTGCGTACGTCTGATAGACGGCGGGCTAGGTAGGTCTTACGTGAAACCCAAAAGGACCCGTTCCAACTAGCATATTAAATTCCTGTTAATATCATAATTCGTATTTAGATGGTATCAAACATAATACTGGAATGCCTTTTAGTTATAACTGAGTATTTTTTTCCCTATCATATTATTTTTGCCCATTTTGGATTTCATGTTGGTATATTTGGAAAGAGAAATATACCAGCTTTTCAATACTTATCTTGTTTTTAGATAAAGTCAAACGGAGATAAATAAAATATTGTGGCAAAAATTTTTGCCATTTTTTTATGCTGAAATAATACATCATTTTTATAAGAATGAATGAATTTATTATTCCGATCCCTATGCTTTTCATTTCTGTTTTTACATTCAAGTATAAAAATGCGGGATTTTGTAAATTTCAAAATTTTTCTCCATTTTCATAATTCTGTGACCTAATTAGTTTTGTTTTAACTACAAAAATTGAATGGTTGTGCCGAGGAAAAGAATACGCACTAGGAATTTCCGATCATGAGGTACTAGTCCTCTAAAAAGGGGCGTCCCTGGTTATGGGAGATGTTAAATTTGCACTCCTTCAGAGTTAAAGACGCCCCGTGTTAAGAAAATGCCACGTTCAAAGCACATGCAAGACGCCATATAACAACTCATTTTGAGTGGTCATGGTGGCCAGTTAAAAGGCTCAATTGTCAGACCCTATACAACCTGTAAATTTTTCAGTGCAGTTCCTGCCTTACCGGTCCCATGCTCACAGTCTACATATTGATCTTATTTTTGTAAACTTGTTCCTGAAAATGGTTAAAATGATCCCCACTTGACATTTAGCAGTAATCAATCAAACAATCAAATGAATGGTACCATGCAGGTCCAAGAGACCTATGCTTAAGTGTTGTGCACCTCCAAATTTTATGAAATTCTATCCTCACCTTTAGGAAATTTAATTACAGCTATTCAGTACCAGTCATAAAAAAGGAATACAGTATATTGCCTAAATAGTCTTAATTGCCAGAAAGTTTCTATTGAACATACCGAGTGCTTAAACAGCTATAAAAGTCCGAATTGTTTTCTTGAGGAAATAGGAGAGTAACAGAAAATAGAATTTTCCAACATGCTATGTAAGTTTCTTATATTCAATATTCATATTAATGTTGTATTGTATAATTATATAACAAGAATCATGTTACCAGCATTGTCACAATGAACTTGATGGTAAACGTTGGCATAATGAATGATGGATTATCTTCTATCTTAAAGTAGTTTATCAAATATAATATCTTTTTGCAGATGTTTAACAATTAATTTTTGTATATCTTTAAATAAGATTTAATAAGGGTAGTGGCAATTCCAGTAAAGGAGTAGGTACGTTAAGCCCCATATTTGGCCCAAAGTTTAGATTTTGTGACACAATAACAAGTTGTTGTGAAAATGCTGTTTAATAATCGTCTTTTAATAATTAATTACTTTTCCTTGTATACTTTTCGTCATTTGGACAAAATGAAAAGGTATATTTGACTATTTTGACAAGAATATAACAATTTCGGTAAAAATACTCAATTTTTGGAGGTGTTTTGTTCAAAATAGATATGATCGCACAAAAACATCACGAAGATAT
>JAULBM010073286.1:0-10022 GCA_032357055.1 Geukensia granosissima | reverse complement strand
AACACTACACTGAAAACTAAAGCTGGAGTAACACGAACCCTACAAAAACCAGGGTGAGTTCAGGTGCTCCGGAAGTAAAAGATCAATAAATTTTGTGTCAGAAATAAACAGTTCAGAGCCAGACTAATAGTTCAAAACTGTTGACAAACAACGATATAAAGATGAGAATTTACTGAAAATTAGAACAAATGTTTATTTCTATTTTGTACGCACTTATATAGTGAAGAAAGCTCTGAGGTACAAGAATTTCTTTCATTCATTAAAGTAGTTGATATCATTTTAAAAAGATTTGTTAATTTCAGATGTCCCTGGCCTTGAAAATAGACAGCATGTAGAGCAGTGTCAAGAGAATATTAATGCAGCCTTAATGGAATACTGTATTAACTTTTACCCAAGTTTAAAAGACAAATTCGGACAAGTTCTTCTACGGTTACCAGAAGTTCGAGTTATTAGCATTCAGGCGGAAGAATTTTTCTACTACAAGCATTTAAACCATGAAATTCCAGACCAAACACTTTTGATAGAAATGCTGCATTCAAAGAAAAAATAACGAAACTTGGAAGTTAGGAATGTTATTGTGCCATAAATATAGGTTTTCCATCCTTAAGTTGATTGGACCTTGAAAGGTGAAAAGTCATTGTTGGCAGCAGGAATGCCAAATGAATCACTTTGGAGTTACATTTTTGTACATTAAAACCAAGTGTTTACTGTTCTATGTATTCTTAGATATAATCACAATTTTTACTTGTTGAGGAAAATATTTTTGCAACTATATGTATTTGCAATATATCCTGATGATTTGAATGTTGTCACATCAGTTATGTAAACCTTCACTCATGTCTTAGGTATCCTATCCAAGTTAAAAAGTAATATTGATACGTGTGTTCATTGGAATTTTGAATACCACAAAATTTTTGTAAGGAGAAGAAATGAAGCACTATTGTGCAGTATTTTAATTCTCCTGATAAAAAAAGCAATTATTAATAAAAATTCATTGAGCCCAACTTAATTTTTGAAATGGGAGGGGGTAATTGGACTTATTGGTTTAGAACTTTTAACAGATATCTTGTTCTGGTATGTTCAAAGTGGTTCAACTTAAAATGGACATATTTTACACATTGATTGGAAAAATAATGAAGTTACAAATTATTTATGCAATATTTTTGACAATTAGTAATAAGTAAATAGATAATTTTCCACCAGGATGATAAATAAAATACTTTGCAGTGGGTATGTCCTAGTAGGTAAATATACTTGATATTTTTCACCATTTTTGCAATATGTTGAAAGATGTAGTGTATAATGCAAAATTTTTTTGATATACAAATTCTATTTTATTTACAACCTTTATAACTTCACAAAAAAAATAAGACTCACTCTGAATTTTAAAACAAACTTTTATCAATATCATATATAATAAACTGTAAATAGGTCTAATATCTTTCCATTTTGAAAAGAAAATCTTGAAATTTTGAACTCACAAAAATAAACCTCTATATGGTTATTTTATTGACAAGCTGTTGGGACTTGTAAAAGTGGTCAGAAACTAGAATAAAAATTAGTCTGGTTTAGACAGGTTTTCAGTTTTTCTCAGTGTTTGGTTTAGACAGATTTCACTGTATTAAGGTCGAAGAATTTTGAGTAAAATTAACGATGTAGACAGGATGTTCGAATGCATTGTGTTCATTATGGTTCCATAGAAAGCTGTTAATTTATTTGGTGTAGGTAATATTGTTGATGTAATTATTAATCAGACATTTTATACTATTCATAGTTTTCTCATAATAATTGAACAGCTCAGGTAGTTACCTTAACTTTCTTTCTCTTAAATGAGGCAAAAAATATTTTTGTGTGAAGACAAACCTCTCCAAGAATAAGTAAGTAAGGTAAACTAACTATGAAGTTTTTTATGTTTTTTATGCATATGTTTTTCTATTACAAGTAAAATGCATGTGCATAGAAATTGAATAAATATTCAGGGATGAAAATTTCTTTTAGCAAACATAAGCTTTGCGAGTTGAACATAGAACAAAGACATTGGTCATTTAACACCTGTGAAACTCACTGTAAATTGAAAAAAAAATTATTATTTACCTTAAGTTTAATTTGAGGCTTAAAATAAATGTTAAGTTATGGTCAGTGCCATCCCTTAAAACTTATATTCTAACTTTTATTTTACCTGGTTTATATATTACATGTATATTTATATTTTCTGTTTTGACGTAACTGGATATAATCCCTTTATTGATAGGTAAGCATTTTTATTTTTAGTTCACGTCTAAAAAATTTGAGAATTTTATTAATTGAAGTAAACTTGTAGGTACATGTATATCAGTGTGTAATATCAATATGAAAAATGGTACAGTCTAATTAAAATAAGATCTTTCAGTAAATTTAATTTATAACATTTTCAAACAAAGTTCTAACACACACCCATCTTACTTTCAGTTCAGATGACCTTTTATGTCCGCCAATGTAATTTGTGCTTCCAAATTTAAGAAGTGTTAGCCATTATTACAAATCTCAAGGATCATGAAAAGGTCTTCTAAACAGAAGTAGAATGGTGTAATCAGATCTTGGTTTGAAAACAAAGTGAACATGTTTAACAAGATTATATTTTAATCAGATTGAACCATGGTATAGTGATCTGTAGAACCTTTGATAAAATGTTTAAAATGGCTTATAGATAAATAGCACTTCATTTTGTTCCCCTAAGGAACTTTAGTATTTCCTGTCTTAGGAACATGTAATGAATGGTCATATCATAAACTATTGTGTGTCTGGGGAATGATATGCTTTAGTTGATTTTCAATATTTATATTAAAACTAAAATATTCCCTAGGGAACATTGGTTGATTATGCAACATTTTAATACTTGTTCCCACGAGGGACAATTGGAGGGAAATATTGGGTTCTTTAGGGGAACAAATGAAGTGATATTTATCCACAAGCTTTAAGCAGTGTCCAATGTCTTTCTTCTATGGTAGCATTTTCCCACTTATATCAAGACCATGGTTTTCACTTGAAGAAAGTATTATGACTACCTCTACATTATCATACACCACATTTCTGATTGATTTGCTACACCCTTGTTAATATAATTACCCAGGGAAGTTGGGTGATGATGATTGAATCAATGTCAGTGGTAGTGTTTGGGTGTTTCAATTTATCAAAGGAGACATTTTTAAATCAGCTTTTAGCTTAAAATCACATTTGTTAAATAATTTCTTCCCTGTTTGTAGTGGCATTCATACAATGTTATTTTTGTTTGTTTTCTGTTTTTTGCTCAAGTCATCTTGGTGTATATGTTGTTAGAATTCATCATATTGTTAGACCTCATATTTTGACATCCTGGTTAACCTCCCCGTCACAGGGAAGTCTTTTGATATATGTTAACAAAGCAACAATACCTGATATACCTGTAACTAAATCAATACCTCTTTACAAATGCTTTCTGTATGAAATGAAAAGGTAAATTTGTTACAAAAATTGTTACTTCTTTTTTTAAACAAATTTTGTTAAACATTTTTTGTTCAAACGATTTTATACTGATGCTAATGTTGTAGTTATCACTACGCCAAAAGAATTTTTCTATTGTTCTGACATGTTGTGTTTTCCACTATGCCAAAATAGTGGCCATTGAAAAGGGGGGGGGGGAGAAACTGCATGACCCAAAGGGGATAAATACAGTATGTTCCCTTTCAACAACCACGTAAACTAAATTTGTCAGTGATAAGCACAACCAAATAAAGGAAATTTCCATACAAAATACAGGAAGGATTTCACCAGCGGTATTTAAATGCCGTGACTTGTATGGATATGATCACCCTTTTACCATACCCCTTAATATGATATTGATCTCATGACAATGTCACAATTGTAAATTACAATACAGACCAAAAATTTCTTATTATTAACAGTCAATAACACTACCAAAAAGGGAATGTTTCTTAAATTTAAATAAACTTTTAAAATTTAAAAATTCCAATTTTAATTTTAAGACAAATTCTAACCATCGGTTAAAAATTTTCAGAAGAATTAACTTATTTTGCAAAAATGTTGAATTATATTTTTAAGGTAAGAAAACTTCATTTGGTTGCTGGAAAAAATCTGAGCATAGAAACTTGATGCGACTTTGGGATTACATTCAAATCTTAATTATCTTTAAATTCCATGATCAGATTTTTCCCCTGACAAATTTTAAGGGTTTTTTGGGCTATTTAACCTTCATGACCCTTTTCCATATATGGTAGTAATCCTGACTGATTAACAATATATGATATAGCTATTTCTGTATCACATCATGTATCAACCCTAGACACCAATATCATCCCAAGAGCTTAAGCTGGAGGCATGATACTGGTTGAAGGTACTATTCTCTATCAATATATACTGGGTATTTATTACATACATGTATAATATCTATCAACTAGGTGAAATACTGTTAATTTATTAGATGATGTAATTATACCGGATGTTTTTAAACATACATGTTTAATGATAATTCCATAAAAATATAAACATATTTAATTCATTCAGGGAGTAAAAAATATATAATTCAATCATGGGCTATATCAGAAATAAAAAAAGAAGTAAAAGTAATTTATGATATTTGGACCATAAGTATCCAAATTATGATAAAATAGACCAGGTTTTTTCTGGAGGATGACATTTACAGTAAAAGTTAATACTATTCCATGCTATTAAAAGGTCTTTATGATAAACACAGGTTTTAGGAGAATTATTCTATTAAAAAATGTTATATTTGTTCTATAAATAATTATATGGAGGTGTCTGAAGACACCCAACCATAGGAGCATATTTCCTTGTCCCCCTCCCACCATGAAAATTAAAGAAAGGAGTAGGTTTGATAATGACTGTTTTTGGCCTCAAAATTAAGTTAAGTATGAAATTTTTGCATACTATTATATAATATCGTTAAGAAAAAAAATATTGTTTTAATTTATAAAAATTGGCAGATTTTGTGATTTTAACAGCTCAAACTTCGTCTAAAAATGGAAAATCTTACATATTTTTTCTGCAGCAGCCCTGAAATAAAAGTAAAAAGTCAAGATTGTTAAACACTTAAATGTATAAACTATCATTTTTGTATTGGTAATTATACCGTGAAGCTCTGAGTGTCAGGTGAATATAAAAAAGGACAGGTATTAATTAGACATTCTCTATCATTGTTTTTGTTAATTTTTTAATACTTGTTTTTTCCATGTTACAGTCTTATACTGGTTTATTCTGTTTGCTAACAATTGCCCAGGAGGCATTACTTCTATATATATATATATATTAGAAAATGTTGTATTATGTAATATAGGGCAGCAAATTATACTTGCAAAATAAAAAGAAATGTACTCAGAAAAAGGGGACTTAACTCTGAAGTTCTCTGAGGATGAGGATTTAGATTTTTTTAAGTGCTACAAATTTGTTAATTAGCAATTGTTATTGTTTATGATATATTTAGTTTCATTTTAAACATATTAGTACAAAGTGCTTCTTATTTTATCATAAATTTTATTTTTAGTCTTTGTATTTGTAACATTTTAATATTTCTTTTTAACAAGTAAAATTGCTTTTTAGAGTATCAACTTAAAATTCTTCATTATTTAAATTATTCCATTTTAAATTGTTATTCGTTACATCTTGGATGATTGGCTGCCTGAATCTGAAGTCTAACCATACTATCATACTGAATTACACCTAACAGTTTTTACTGGAAGTAAGAGGTTACAGAAATATGTCCAAAATTTTTAAGGATCCATTGTTTGATACAGTTATCACTCTGCGTAGATGGGACTCATTTTATCAAAGGCACTTCTGATAAGTTGTTAATGAACTAAATGGCCATACAGTGCATCAAATTCAAATTGTTAGTTTGTGATACATTTAGTTGAACAAATTACATCCATTGCTGGTAATACTTATTTAGAAATCAGGTACTCTATTGTAACTTTGGTGTAATCATTGAGTTTAGATGAAGGACAGAATCAGCTGACTTTTGACCTGTAGTTGAATGTATTATTGATATATTTTATTCTGTCGGAAAGAACACTGCTTTTTACCCTATGAATAACAAACTCATTGTTCAAGAATATTTTAAATGGGTTCAACTTGTGAAAATTTGAATGTTGCAAATTTACAAAGTGGAGAGGAATCCTATTTATTACTTGGATGTACATTTCTATGTTTGTTTTGTGTTATTTATAATCAGAAAGTGCTTATTATTTTATTTATTTCTCACTTTTGATCTCATTTCCAACTACAGTTTGTGAATAATTACTTACAGACAGTGATCACTTCTAAACCCATAACAGTTGAGTGAAGGTAATGAAATTAGACCTTGAAATTGGGATTTTTTATTATAAAAAAAGACAAAAGAATAATTATGATTTTTGGCTCTAAATAGATTTAGTTCCTATATAAGGTATTTTATAAGCTTTTTTGTAAAGACAGAACAACATCCTATTGTGTAAGAAATAATATATGGAACTTCTTTTTTATATATTGAAGCCGAAACACTTGTTCTAGTCTAGGACAAACCTTTGATGTAAATCAGTTTCAGGGATTTTTTTAAAACGAAATTGTCAGTTTTTAATTCATATCTCTAAGTGCCAGAATCCAAGGCAATCTAATATTGGAAATATCAGTAATTGTTCCCTCTGTTAGAAATAATGATGACTTGCTAACACTCCACTTTTATGGGTTTGATTCATACATCAACTGGCAATGTGGTTTACAAGATGTAAATATTTATTAGTGCCATTTGTTAATGAGGTCGTTACAAGTTTATTTTATATATGTGTGTGTTTATTGTTCATTGTTGAATCATTCATGTGTTGAAAATAATGAGAATGTATAATCTATGTAGGTTACAATATAGATCTATTATGTAAATGAAATTTTAGAGGAAGATAAATTGAATTGGAAAATAGTATAACACTGAGCTGAATTCAGTATTTATTTATTTAATAAATAGCAGTGTTGTAAATGTTTCCATACATACTTACAAGAACATATAAATAATAATCCATTTTATTCTTTATTTTCTGTTTTGTTAAACCATTTTAAATATTTTCAATGTTCACAGTCAACTGTTTTGTAGTAAATGAATTTTTAACCTTTTAAAGTCAGGTGCAGAAATTACATATTTTTTTCTAACAAATATTTTAGATTTATATTCAAGACTTATTTTCTTTACCCCTGCTATAATCATGATTAATGATTTTTTTTTAAAATTCTTGGTCTCAAAAGTTTTTTTATGTATGATATATGATCATGTAAAAAAATGAAAAGTTCTAGTTTAATTGCCGAATGAAAGATAGAATTTGTAGTAGATATTTCATTTAATTATTGAAATGAATTGAAATATTTTTGCTATTGCAACATATTCCTATGTTATGTATCAGAACATTGTGGAATGTTGTGCTACACAAGTAATAACAAATTAGTGGAGAAAAAATGTTTCTTGCAACTAGTTTGTGATTTTCTGTACTTACATTAACCTATTATTATTATTATTATATCAGTGTCGATTGTTTATGTCCTATTTTTGTTTAGTTACCAACCATTCTCTTCTTGAGAATAAGGCATTAGTTATTACATTTTACTGGAGTTGCTTCCCTTTGTCTAGTAAAAGGTCTAGATAAAATAAGTCTGATGCATAAATTGTTTTTTTTTTTTGGTAATAACTTCTTTGCAATATGTTAAAGTTAACCATTTATGTATAATCATATAGGCTTAAACAGAGCCAGACAGTTCTGAACTCTGTTCTATAGAGTGTCAGGATCTTTAAAGCTTAAGTGCAAGTTTGAATCAAAAGGGAAGTCACTTCAGTAAGGGAAATAACTCTTGCACTACAAACACGACGTAAATATTGTGTAAATGTACTAATGTTTTAAGATGTAGCATTTATAATGTGTATATAGTTTTCTTGTTAGACTTGATACATTGTTAATCCAGAGTTCCTCTGGAAAATCTAAACAATAAAAAGATAAAAAAGAACTTTATTTTGTTTCCTGGTCAATAGATAATACAAACATCAATGCTTAAACTTGACCTACCAATGGATGAAAAAAATGTTCTGAGATTTTTGAAATTCTTCGGCTCAGTGCCAACATAGTGGAGTATTTCCGAAGGATGTGACTGTAAACCAGTATGCTGACATAATTGTTTTTCATTATCAATCAGCATTTAATATTTTTATTCAATGTTTAGCTCACCAGATCCAAAGGGTCATATGAGCTTTTGCCCACACATTTCATCCGTCGTTCGTCTACACTTTTGCATTTTGGACTTCATGAGAACTGCTGAATGGATTAGAATGTTGCTTCTATGGTGCTGACCAGATATTGTTACATAGTTGCCAATCCTTCATCCAACATTGCTTTCAGGAGGGCTAAGTTTAACATAGGTTCCTATGATAAATTCTTTTTCTATAGAATAATTGAATGGATTGATATCAAACATGGCATGATTGATCCCTGCAAGCTGCTGACCAAGAGTTGTTATTTTGTTGCCAATCCACCATCCAACATGGCTGCCTGCAGAGATCAGCTGACCAACAGTTGTTTCTTTGTTTCCAATCCACAATTCAACATGGCTGCCAGCAGAGGTTAGCTGACCAACAGTTGTTACTTTGTTTACAATCCACAATTCAAAATGGCTGCCAGCAGAGGTTAGCTGACCAAGAGTTGTTACTTTGTTGCCAATCCACCATTCAACATGGCCAGCAGCAGAGGTTTTTTAACAAAGGCCCCAAGAGGAAACTCCTACAATAATTTTTTTTCAGAGAATAGATTGAAAAACAAATATGGCATGATCATTCTTACAAGGTCCTGTGTTGTTTTCTTGTTTCAGATCCGTCATGCAACGTGACCGCCAGTATAACAGCAACCTTTTAACAGAAATGTAAATGTTGTAGATACATGATTTGGACTTGCTTGTTATAGCATCATGACTGGATGAATGGTGATCATCTGTTTGAAAAATGTTTATGATTATATCCATTTAGAATTGTAGTTACTAACAAAACTGACAATCACTGATAATTTAAACTTGGGCCTGGAAATTCAAATAAAAAAATTGTGTTGGACTTTATCTTGTTTAAGGGGGTACCCAACACCATCACGAAAATAAATTCCACTCGTTTAATTTTCTTTACATTTACTTTGATGAAAGAAGGAAAACATGAAGAAATTTAAACCACACATTTCTCTGGAATTATTTCATATTATGTTATGGCGTTGTCGTCGGCATCGTCTGTCTGTGGACACAAAGGTTTCCGCAACTTATCTTTTGATGGGATGAACCGATCGATTTTTTGATATTTTGATAAATTGATTCCTAGTATGTGATATGGTGTGGGATTGATTTTGGTGGCTCCAGCTCGCCCCATTTTTTATGAGGAGCAAAAAGGGGCTTTTTAATATTTTTTTCAGTGTTTTTTTAATTTTCATCCAATTTTGATGGTTTTTTTTTTTCATTGTGTTCCTTGTCAAATAATCTATGAAATGAACTCCTCCCCCATGCTCTATGTTTTTGAGTTACAAGGGGGTGAAAACGGCCACACCCAAATTTTCAAAACTTTTTTATTTGTCATCCGATTTTGATGGGGTTTTTTCCATTTGACTCCTTGTGAAAAATGCAGAAAAAGTTACTCCAAGCATTTTTTTGTATCTTTTACAGTTTTTAAAAAAAGGGATTCAAAGGGCCCAAAAATGTCATTTTCTGGGGTATGGTAAAATTTTATTTTTAAAAAGGGGTGGTGGTATTTTATAAATTATTCTTTTCTTAAACTGCTGCAAGAGATAATCCAGACCAAATTTTCAAAGAATGATCCTTGGGTACATCTTCACCATTGTATCTGTTGATTATGTATGCCAACCAAGATAGCACTTAGCTCATTTGTTTTCCATAGTTCCCTGTGATAAATTCATTAAACAGAGGTGCTTCGCAAGCACATAATACGACCGCAGCACGTTGAAATGTGAAAGGTGAACAAAAGATCTTTT
>JAULBM010073275.1:0-10022 GCA_032357055.1 Geukensia granosissima | reverse complement strand
TTGATTTTGCACAATGTGCAGTATTGATGATATTGAAGCCTCAACAGTGTTTCTTGTTTCATCATCAATATCTCCTCGATTGTGAAACAAAACTAGTTTCTCCCTGGTCTGTCTAGCCAAATTTTTAATTGTTTCAAAGTCACAACCTAAAGCAGCACCATCTATTCTCAAAAGCAGTTGATTTATCTCAGCCTTTGCCCTCGCCATTTTAAATTTTTTTCATAATGGCGGAGGAGAAGCTTGATGAAGTAAAACTCCCACGTGAATTCGATTTTGAATTATTAATATTAATATATGCATTATTAATATTAATATTTACATTAATAATATTAATTAATGCATTATTAATATTAATAAATGCATTATTAATATTTATAAATGATTTATTAATATTAATAATGCATTTATAAATATTAATAATGTATTTATTGATATTAATAATGTATTTATTTATATTAATATATGTATTTATCAATATTACTAATTCAAGTTATCTTTATTAATATTAATAAATGCATTATTAATATTAATAAATGAATTATTAATATTAATAATGATTTATTAATATTAATAAAGAAGCATTTTTGTCCACTTTGGCTTGCCATAGGTTTGAGTTTTAACTGTTAACTGTTTTCATCAATTATTTCAAGGGCTATAATTCTTTATACTCTTATCGAATCTTGTCGCCCCAAATGAAACAATGAGTATCATGCGACCATTATCATTTTCTCCAATACATTTAATAAGCTATCTGCTACGGATCATGAGTTTAAATGGTAACAATGGTTTGGGGTTTCAGGGAGATAACTCTGTAAAGGAAACTATTTCGGTGTGTCAGAGTCATTTGGGAATTATAAAGCGGCATACTTTTTACAAAAGATTTTAACGATTTTAGTCTCTTTAGTATCTTCTTATTTAGCAATTCTTAGTCTATTGTTTTCGTTTAGTCTCACAAAGTACTTTAATCCAGATTGTTTAAAAAAAAAGAATTCAAAGACACCAAAGAGACAGATTGAAAGCGTTAAGTCAGTAGACAGACAAAACCATGGCCAACAAAAGAAACTCATAAAGCTGGAGTAACTCGAAAAAACAAAAACTATCGTAAGCCCAGATGCCCTGGAAGGGTAAACAACTCGTACTACAATAGTGTCACCCGTCGTGTTTTTCAGTAGTCAAAGCTGGTGTTTATTCAATATCGCACCGGTCAACCAAATAACGATGGCAACCGTATTTTTTTCGTAATGGGGGCTTTATCTTTCTAATAGATGACTTTAATCTTTCTATCCATCTTAAAAGACGCAAATATTGCCAACTAAATGAATTTTCTATATCACAAAACTCAGAAGATGTGAAGCGATCGCAAAGAATTCGATTAATATATACTTAATCAGAAGAACCAATTTGATGTGTACTCTGGCAAATTATACATAATATTTCCATCTAAATTCTATTCTAAAGCTATTTATGCAGCTTAAAAGCGGCGTCACACATTGACGTGTAGACCGGAGTACGTTCAGCGTACAAAGAAAATCTGCAAAGTTCATCTAACACGCTTACAGCACGCTATATAATCGTTAGTTGCGCAATGCATACGCTCATAGGACGCCGGAATGCAAATAGTGTACGTCCACAGAACGCTACAACTACAACATTTGTTTATGCAGCATAAAAAATCGTTTTCAACAATAACGAGTGTCGAGCGTATTATAACCGAACGTTATAGACACGTTATGCTTAAGTTATAAGCGCGTTCAACGCGTTAAAGGTACATCTGAAATGCGACTCGGACACGCTTCATACGCTTAAAGATTTTTCGATTTCATTTTGGGCGTTTGACGTACGACAAAACACTTCAAAGCGTACCAAGCTTCATATGTGGTACTGGCTGAAGTCAGCGACTACATTGTATCATTTTTCAATGTTGTCATGTCCAAATCTCTTTTACAGGGACGTATATTTATATCTGTTATATTCAAACCTGTCTTTTAGCTTTCCCAGAATCTTTTTAACTTGACATTGTCGCAAATTTTAACATTTTAAGTTGTTCAGTTTCAACTGTTAAACTTCAGAAAAAATAAAGAATAATTCATCTCACTGAAGACATGGGATCATTAGTTATTTATTTAAGAAAAAGAATATGGAAAATATGCCAGAAACACACGATCCTATTCCCATATAAGATTAAAACAAATATTCAAAGGACAATTTTAACTGGGCTTTTCTAGATTTACCATTATCAGATGTGCTATGGGTAAAATAAAAGATCATTCAAGCTTTACGAATTTCTAGTTATTTGCATGGACCAAATAATGGAATATACAGTTCGCCGATATGCCAAGTATAAAGATAACAATCTATAAATAAAGTCATATATTTACTTACTTACTAATCGGGAAATTTACGATGTTACAACATCCATTCCAGTACCCGAAAATAAATAAGAGCATACAACTTAAGTACGGGAAGCTTTTAAAATCCCTACTGATAATATTTACGACAAAGAATATGGAAAATATGTCAGAAAGACACGATCCGCATCTTATAAAGGTTTCAAAACGAAAAATTCAAAAGCCAAAATTTAAATGTGTGTAATTTTGTTAAATGTTCTTTTGTGTCAGTAATTTGTTGGTTAAGGGCAGTTCTAATTGGGTTGTTTGGTATTTTTGATCATTAAAGTTATCCTTTTTATCAACTTTTATAAGATTGAATATACTATTATCGTTTTGGACCTGAATTATTTTAGGCAAACTTGTACCATGATAAGTTATCCCATGCTGCCTTGAGCATTCACCAAATACAACAGCAGTACTGAATATGACTATTTTGTGTTTTTTTGGAAACATTGGCTATAAGACATATAATATTAAAAATAATCCTTTTAAACTGGCTATACTTATTTATAAATGATAGAGAAAAAATAGCTGTCTTATGGAATTATTTTGTAATATTTGTTTCAAGTACAGCAAGAATTTTAGCACCTTATTTCAATTTGTTGTGATTTTAAATTATAACATATTTGTTTTTAAAATGAACAAACTCGAACTGACGAAATCGTCAATGGAGTTAAAGCCTAAAAAATACTGTGAAAGATCAATTGATTTGCAATTCAGATCATCATAACTTCTTGTTGTCCTTCACTGAATAACTCTAAATTTGGTGACTATGTTGACTGCATCTATCCCAATGAAATTGAAATCAAAGATACTACAGAAAAGTCTGCTTCTTACCCAGACTTACCCCAGAAATTGATAGTAAGGGCGGGTTAAGAACAAAAATTTACAACAACAGAGATGACTTTGCAATTGTAAACTTTCCATTCTTGTCTAGAAACATTCCATCCGCACCTGCACACGAAGTGTATATTTCTCAATTGTTACGCTACTCCAATGCTTGTGCTTCATATCAGGATTTTATTGAAAGATGGGTTGCAGCTGACAAAAAAGCTACTGAGCAAAGGGTTTCTCTCTCTGGGAAAGATTAGAGTCATCACTCTGGAAGTTTTTCGGTCGCCACCATGATTTGGTTGACTGGAATGAAATATCCATTTCACAAATGACAATGGATTTCTTCCCACTGTCATGAATACAAATCTGTTTCTATACCGGTTGTGACTATATACCGGCTTTGACTACCGAGTAACACGACTGGCGCCACTAGTGGAGCAGGAGTTGCTTACCCTTCTGGAGTACCTAAACTCACCCTGGTTTTTTGTAGGGATCGTGTTACTCCAGCTTTAGTTTTCAGTGTTGTGTCGTGTGTTCTATGTTAGTCTTTTGTTTTATTTTGTTGGCCATGGTCTTGTCTGTCTTCCGACTAATGATTTTTGGTTGTCCTATGGTATCTTCGAATTCCTTTTTACAAAGGATGTAGATTCGACATTTTGTCAGAACATTGAAACTGCTTTTGTTGGTACTTATATATGCAATTTCATTTCTACATAATTGAAGACTTTTAAATTGGCATTGCATACTATCTTGCATGATCATTATATCATTTCCAAATCTTTAACCATTACTTCCCATGATGAGAGTTTTGATGACTTTCATGCAGAAAGGAATAATGAATTTAGTATCAGTAAACTTGAGTATTTAGTAAGGATGAACATCCCTTTAACATGTATCTGACTTTAAAATAATCATGTTCTGGTACTTTTCTGAGTAATTTAATGTCTGCTCAGGGTAAGATTCTGAATTGTTTTATCTTCATCATAGGGGAAAATTTGAGACCAATGAAACTTGTTAAACCTGCCACCTGTTGATGTGACTGTCAAAAGTCAGCTGACTGGTCCTTTTATTTCATTTTGATAGTTTTATTACCATTTAGTTATTTGATCCGTCATTGAACCAGTACATATTAAAATTAAATTAAATTAATTTAACTGTACATTATTGATTTTCTTTTGTATTTCTTATGTTTGTTCTAGTCAGTCTTCTCATCCTTATATAATGTATGTTCCAAATGGTGCTTTCTTTACTAATAAAGAATTTGAATTTGTAATTAAATATACATGATGTTGTCTGTGAGATATTTTCATCAAGAATTGAATTAACAATTACAACAATGAAGTTTTTATTGCACATGAAGTTATTAGATTAGACTGCCGGTCAAAATGAAATAAGAAGTAGCTATTGTTTTATTTTAACTAAAAACATATCGATTCAATACAACAATACCTATTGTGTTAATTTCAATACCAGTACATGTATTCGTCAACTGATAAAGGAACTGGAGAACATTTCCCCCAAACAATACTGGAAGTCAACAATAACACCCCTCAAACAATACTGAAAATTAACAATAAAAATGAAGACTAATCTGCAGCAATTGGCATCCATAAATATTTTTTCTGTCTTGACTTTTGTCAAAACTAAATAAGAAAGGACTAAAGACTTTCAGGGCTCTTCATTAACATTTGTCCAGTTGTCCTGTACCTGAGTCAAAATACTGCCAGAGAATTAAAACCAACAACAAGGTTTTCAAATAGGACAAATGAAAAATGATATTTCCAGCCTAATCTTGCTTAAGTCAAGACTTATCAGGCCCATCTATTATAAAAGTAAATAGTATAACAATAAAATGTTATTAAAACAACAAAGAAAAGGGAAATTACAAAAAAATTAAATGATTTTCTTTTTTGTTTGATGCCAGATTGACATAAACATAGTTTAATAACAGATAAAATTGTAAATATTTTCATACATTTATTGAATTTTACTCCAGGCAATATCTGAGGTGGAGTTTAATGCATTCTATAAAAACAATGATAGATACCTGAGTATTTAACAGATGGTTTTACAGTATAAAATATAACACGAATGTTGTAAATCCTGAATAATTATGTCAATAATTATGTGCATGTAAATGTATGTTTGATTTTGTTCTGGGTTCTGCTGATATTTACCAACTTAAATGGGAGAGGACAATTCACATGTTCATGGTGGATGTCCAATAAAGTTTAGAGCAAAATGGATTTCTTACAAATAAAAAATAAATTATCAATATGGAATACCATTAACCAGTTGAAGAAAATGAGGCAATAACTGTAAGATTCTTCCTAATAAAATCAAATTTTTCGGGCAAAGTCAGCAAAATGACAAAAAATGAATACAAAGTGTTTTGCCTAAGAATCAGAAAATGCCAGTTTTTGAAACAAAGCTGCATTAAAAATTTATCCTATAAAAATAAAAGTAAAACATACTGTATACTAAACTCCCAAAAGAAACCATGACGTCTCCATGGATTATTTGCCCTTGGAATAGGCAGAGATGAATTTCTTCCTATGTGCAAATCATCACATTGTTTCTTATCTTCATCAAAATCCATTTGAGCAGTTTAGGAGGAGATGTGTTTGCAAAGTATGTGGACAGACAGACAAACAAGGTGATAATTAGTTACCCAACAATATTTGAGTGCAGGGGTATAATTAAAGCATTTATTGAAATTTTTCTGTTGCATTAATAACTAACATATAATAACTATTATCAGAAATAAAATATGTAACAAAATATATACTGCTTGGATACCAAACAACAAAGAATCAATAAATATCCAGTACTAATAAAATATTACACTTCAAGTTAATTCGTGTAGTATGTATTTGCACATGTTTCATTTTGGCATGTATATGATGATGCTGAGTTCACTTCATCACATGTGCAGATCAATGCAAAGCTCACATAAGAATCTGAGGGTGTTGCAGGTTATGAAAATTTTAAATTTAATTCAGTGTCACTGGAGCACTTTTATGCCAATTGTTGAAACAAGTCTGTCAGTAAAATTATTTGGCATCAACATATTATGCAATTAAACAACAAAAGAAGAGCAAAATGAGGTAAAATTGATCATCTTACATTGTTAGCTACTGACTCATGTTTTCTGCAATCAAGACAGTTTAACATTTATTTTTTTAGCCTTGGTGAGAAATACGCTTGTTTCAAATCATTTCTTTTCCTTCGACCGGTTCCGCATTTTTCATGTCATTATGACGAAATGTTAGGCAGACAGCATCCGGTGCTCGTGTCAGTTACGTCAGATTTGCATGTAAAAGGTCAAAGAAATCCTTTTGAAATTCAAGAACGAAGAAAAGCATTCAGTTATTTTAAAAGTTTTAAGTTGAGGAACATGTATACATCACAGGTCAAATAAAAATAATAAAGTGTGTATTAGGATTGACAGGCATAGAATAGGAAGTGTGATGCCTTATAGTCCAGCGAAGTCACGTGGTCTGGGAGACGAAAAATAAAAAAAAATTGACGGAATAGAAATGATTGCAAACAACCGTATTGGAGGGTTTTATCCTACTATCAAAATTGGAAAAAATAGACCACTAAACTGCATGTGGCATTACCTATCAGTGCACACAGGTGGATAATAACTTTTTTAAAAACCAGTCAAGAGGTCTGAACTCTGCAATAGTTTGAGAAATAATAAAAATGGTCGACTGGACATCATACAATAGTACAATAATATAGAAAAAACATAGAGGCCAATAGTTAAAATATATTTAAAGATATTTAAATTTTCAAAGAAAATGGCATCAACACATATTTCCAAATTTCCTTAATAACCCTGACTTATGCTAGCCTGAGCTAACATATTAATAGCTGATAAAGCTTCAGCATCCATTTGTTCACTGCTGGATCCACATTCCACCTCGTACTGAACAGCTGGCTGCTCATACACCAACATATGGGCCACTTGATCATCTCCAGTACTGATATAGTAACTTGATTCAACTGTCATCTGATTTTCAACTGTTGTACTTGGCAAGGCAATGTGATGAGATTCTGTCAATGGTACTGGGTAATCTGTAGGTATGGTCACATTCTCCGATATACTATCAGATGTTTTGCATTGGATAGTATGTGGTAATGTAACAGAGGTCTCTGGAATTTCATATTTAATATTTGGGGCACCTTTGGGTGTTAGTTTAATAGATGATCTCTGAATATATGGTACAACAATTGTTGATTCAACAGTTTGGGGTGTTCTCCGTACATATGACCTCTCTGGTTTAGCAGGATCGTGTGTCATTTTGTGACTTTTGAGATATTCCTTCCGGAAGAAACCCTTCCCACATATTTCACATGTATGTGTCTTAATTTTCTGATGCTGTGATTTGTTGTGCCGAATTAAACTTCCTGAAAATACAATATAAAAAAGTTAAAAATTAATAAAAAAATTTACTAGACCGTTTTAAAACTCCTAAATGTGTCAACTTATAGGTTAATCATCTCCTTGTCATTCAATGCGTGTATTAATTTTTTGGATCTAAATATCAATTCTATGAATTTTCCTTTCACTTAGTCCCAAGTGCTAAGTTTTCAAAGTTAATTGTCCCCCCCAAAAAAACTCCACATCTGAATTGTTATATGGTTTGCTACTATCACCTATTATCACTAACTACTGACTTTGTTTACAGTTTACATGAGGGGTGCTTATAATGAAGAAGGAAGTTGCTTATCCTTCAGAGCAGTCTGAGCTCCTGATCTCATTCTTTATTTCATACGCTTTGTGTTACTTTATAAGCTTTAGTTTTCTGTGAAGTGTTCTTCTGATATTCATTTTTGCTTGCCTACTGTCCCCTCTTCTTTGGCCATGGTATTATTTGTAGTGTTGGGAATATAGATCAATATTTGCAAATTGATGATCATTATTTCAACATCGACTAATGATCAATGACCTGTGTTTAGGGGAATGGTAAGACGACCCTGCATTATGTATTGTAACAATCCCTAATTTCTTAGTTTCAATACTGACACTTCTTATGGAAATGAGACATGTATTATGAAATGAATAAAATGTCAAAAATAAATTAAAGTCATTATGTGTATTAAATATAATCAGGTGATCCTCAATTAATATAGTATAGTTGGTCCTAAAACAGAGTGGCTGATCAGATGGAATAGTCCATTTTCACGGTAAGTAAGGGTATGTTGGAAAAATGTGTATTGCAATAATTGCTTACAAAATAATCAAATAATTGAATCCTGAATTAAATCATTTGTCAATAATACCCCGTAGTAGAATGTTACATAATAAATTTTTAATTGACCTGCTTGTGATGTGCAAGAAATACAATAAACCTATGTGTTCAAATGAGTCCTGTTCACACCAACTGACCAACAACAAATAAAATCCTCCAAGAATAAGATTATAAATACACTTTTTCTATCAAAAAAAGACAAAGTCTGGTGAGACCAAGTTAATGATGTCTGTGACAAAAGCAAAAACGTAAAATCTTCATATTTCAAAAACATGAACCAATTGATCTGGTTATCATATTTAAAAAAAAAACAATTGATCTGGTTATCTTAAAATCTATCGTCAAGATAAAGCTCCCAAAGGTACTTTTAAATTGATGTTACTGATGATCCATATAAGACTACTTGTTTGTCTTCTGACTCCGGATTTTCATTTTGGATACCTTCCAGCTGAGAGCATTAATTGCTGCATATGACATTAATAACTTTCAACCAACCCTTATTTTTTTTATCACAATCAGTTGATGTGATAACATTTTGGTACAAAATACAGAAAAATTTTGGTAAAAACAATTGGTGTCAAAACATTTTGGTACAAACACTTGCTGGAAGAACATTTTGGTACATACACTTGGTGTCAGAACATTTTGGTACAAACACTCGCTGGAAGAAAATTTTGGTACAAACACCTGGTGTCAGAACACATTGGTACAAACACTTGCTGGCAGAACATTTTAGTACCAACAGCTGGTGTCAGAACATTTTGGTACAAACACTAGCTGGCAGAACATTTTGGTACCAACAATTGGTGTCAGAACATTTTGGTACAAACACTTGCTGGCAGATCATTTAGGTACAAGCATTTGCTAGCAAAACATATTGGTACAAAAAATATATTCTACTCTTGTATACATCTTACAAAAATTGGCCAACAATTTTTCCTAAAATATCATTAAATTACATTATTCTTTAAGTGATTTTAATTGTGAAATAAAAACATCAATTAGAGTTTGATGTTACACAGAGATAAAAATTTCTAACTTAAAATTACTGAGCTGTTTATCAAACTGTACAACAGTATCAGATTTCAGGTTGGGAACCTGACATCCCGTTATCTCTGACTTTATGACTGGTTTACAAAGAATCTTTTGATGAAGTACTTACTTTTTGTGGTGAAATCTCTAGCACATTCTTCACATCTGAATTCTTCTGGTTTGAAAGGATGCTTAAACTTTTTGTGCTTTTCATATCTATTTTTAGACCTGAACACACGAGGACAGAGTTCACATTTAACTTCTGTATTTCCACCTTTCTCATGGACTTTGATATGAGATTTCAAACTTACACTGGTACTGAAGCCGGTTCCACATAAATAACATCTTAAAAATACATACAAGACAAGATTAAACACAAACATTTATTTAAAGCTTTAACAAGAGATATGCGGAAACTGCATTAAAGTCGGATTTTTCAATGTTATAATACAAGACATACCTCATTCAAGGGGAGATAATTTCGACAATACGCGCAACAGAGTTA